>JAZKJV010000430.1:918991-1070412 GCA_037367405.1 Ottelia alismoides
AGCTGTGTTAGGACAATGACGAGAGGGGATCCCATTTGTGATCCACTACGCGAGCAAAGTATTGGACCCTAGACAGAAAAATTACATCATGTCTGAAAAGGAAATGCTCGTTGTAGTATGTGCCCTCGATAAAATCAGGTTGTATATTTTGGGTTCTAAGGTGATAATCTACACTGATCACACAACCATTCGGTACTCAATGGAAAAGAAGGATGCGGAGGCGCATCTTATTAGGTCGATTTTACTCTTCTAGGAGTTTGATTTGGAGATAAAAGATAAACCTGGAGTGAAGAATGTTGTGGCTGATCATCTTTCTCGGATTGAACTTAAGGATTCTCCTGATTATGAGCGGATTAGTGAGACCTTCCTAGATGAGTCAATTTGCGTTATTGACTCAACTCTCGTGGTATGCCAACATGGTGAACTAGCTTGTCTCCAAGCAGGTTCCCCATTGTTGGACTAGGAGCAACATTGATCGACTGAAGTGAGATTCGAGGAGATACCACTGGGACGATCCTTTCCTTTTCTTCGAAGGGCCGGATTGTGTTTGGAGAAGGTGTATTCCTCAGGAGGAGTACCAGAGTGTACTCACATATTATCATTCACTTGAGGCTGGAGGACACCATTTGAGGAAGAGAACCGCTTACAAGGTACTTCAATCTGGATCGTATTGGCCGACCCTGTTTTGAGATGCTATTGATTTTGTACGGTCGTGCCCGATCTGTCAAAGGATGGGAGGGACAGTTGAACAGAAAGATGAGATGCCCATGCAACCGGTGATTATTTGTGATGTTTTTGATGCATGGGGCATAGATTTTATGGGTCCCTTTCCCAACATCCAAGGACATGAGTACATCTTGTTGGTGGTTGATTATTTATCTAGGTGGGTGGAGGCTATCCCAACCCGAACCGCAGACAGCAAGACTGTCTGTAAGTTTTTGAGAGACCATATTATTGCGAGGTTCGGGGTGCCAAAAGTTTTGATATCTGATGGATGTAGCCACTTTGAGAATCAAGATGTGAGATCTTTAGCTAAGGACTATGGATTTGAGCACAGAGTTACTAGTCCTTACCACCCATAGTCCAATGGCATGGCGGAGGTTTCGAACAGAGAGGTGAAGAGTATTTTACAGAAGTTGGTTTGTCCCGATAGGAAGAACTGGTCCCAGCTCTTGGACCAAATTCTGTGGGCCTATAGGTCAGCCTACAAGACACCATTGGGTACTTCACCATTTAAAATGATCTATGGCAAGCCATGCCATTTTCCCGCAAAGCTGATTCACAAATCCGAATGGACAATTAAGCAGATTAATTGGAGTTGTCACCTAGGGAAGCTTTGTAGAGACTTGAACTTGAACGCGCTCATGGAAATCTGAAACATGGCATATGACAACAATTTGATTTATAAGGACAAAGTGAAGAGATGGCATGATCATCACATTGGGTGCAAAGACTTTGTCCCTGGGCAAAAGGTATGGTTGTTTAATGCTCGATTGAAGGTGTTCCATGGGAAGCTCAAATATAAATGGACGGGTCCCTTTATTCTCAAGAAAGTGCACGAGAATGGAAGTCTAGACATAGATGATCTCATAGATGGTGCACAATCCCATGTGGTGAATGGACATCTGCTGAAGCATTTTGTAGATTCTAAAGAGCAGCTAGTCCAAGTCGAGGTCATCAACTTCATGCAGAGTGAGAACAGAGCAGATACATTATATTATTCTTCATGAAGATGCAGCATCAAGATTCAACAACTTAGAAGATTCATTCCTCTTGTACATTATCCCTTCTCTGTATATCTCCATATCACATCGGTTCTCACACTTACTCCTAACCGACCTGTAGGCTGACCAGAGCCTAAGTATAGGGGGGATCCGATGCCCACCATATGTATATACTCATCCATTTCTCCTCTTGACCTCTCTGCCCCATTTTTGCTCTTCTTCTACACTTAGGCCGACCAGAGCCTAAGTATAGGGGGGTGGATCGACTTATTTACTTTTTGTTATTTTAGCTCTCCTACGCTTAGCACGAGCTATGTCTTTTTATCGCTTCTTGTGCTTTGAGGACATAACACATGCTAAGTATAGGGGACGTGTTTAAAAAAAATATTTAAAAAAATAAAAAAAACTTCCAAAAAAACAATTTTCTCTTTTCTTCCCTTATTGCTTTTAGAAAAACTTTTTCCAAAAAAAAACTAAAACTAAAACTAAAAAAAATCTCTTTTCTTTATTTATCTCCTTTAAAAATGTGTCCTTTTCAAAAAAAACTTTTGGAAAAAACATCTTTCTTCCTTTCCTTTCTTTTTCAAAAAAAATCACAAAAATCAAAATCACAAAAAAACTAAATGATGAGTTGGTTTAGTCCCTGACACTTACACTTTCATACGAGACTAGTAAAGTTCAAGAACACTTGTTTATGAGGTCTTGAGATTTTAAGTTAACCAACCTTAGTCATTAGGGTCTTTGACTTAATTATTCACATTTCCCTAGTTTGAAAGATTTGTATGCTACATTGCATGCTTAGTCTCTACCTTAAGAATATGATCAACACCTCACATACACGACTGCAATTATGATGAGATGAGTTGAAATTTCACTTGATGAACTAGAATGAGGGATTTGAGTTTGGACCTGATTTTATGATACTCGAGGATGTGATAAAATCAATGAAGGCTTCATGAAACCTGAGTGTCAGCACCTTTAGCCAGTATGAGAACATGGTTCTTGTACTTTCTTTAAGATTTACCTATGTGTCAGGTTGTGATGAGATCTTAAAATTTTTTTGTTGATCAGTGTGAGCAAGATTTTGGCAAAAGCAGTGGAGCCAGTCAAAATCATAAAGCAAAGAAAAAAAGAAATGTTGAAAGAAAAGCTCTCACCATACAAAGTCAATTATCAAAGAGCTTCCACAAAAGGCGAGCGCTGCCAACCATTTCAAATTGTCCACTTAGACCACTACTATTAGGACTAGGAGTTGGGCTTGTACCAAATAAGGGTTCTGCATCATAAATGCTACAAGTCTGGGTGTAGAAGGTATAATAGATACTCAAAAAATGCACACCCCAGTGTACTCCCAGGAAAACAAGTGCAGACGACTCCAACTTTTCTTGACGGACACACTGATCAACAACCAAAAAAATACATGTGTTGAGTTAATAAGGCACTCGAGAGGATCCTTGTTCCAATGAGAGGGAGAGAACAAATGACACAATCCTATATCCTCCATCAACTGGCCATCATCTACACTTTCAAGTCTGACAACTAAAGAGACGATGGATTGGATTCAAGAAATGATTTATTCCCTAGTGTTGAGAATTGGGTTCTTAGGAGAGTCTCTTGGACTTGAACCTTGGGTGAAGTTGCGACTCTACTCTTGTAACTACATTCCACACTTAATCTCATATCCTTACTATATATGTATACAGAGAGAGTCTTATGATTAGGGAAATTGGATACCTTTTGACTAGAGCTTGATTCAGCTTAGAATTTTAGGATCTCTAAAATCGAGAGTTCTTGAACGGATCAAGACTTGTATTCACATGCACAGTCAGGGGTTATCCCAACTTATTTCATTCTTTATTTGCTCGAGGACTAGCAACGTTTAAGTATAAGGGGGTGATGAATCCACGATTCATATACTCAATATATTAATCTTAGCAAAATCCCCAAGTAAAATCTCAAATAAATGTCTATAAAATCAATAAATAATAAAATGGCCCTTGTAAATAAAATACACTAATTATTGTATATTATATTGTATAAAATAAATTAATAATAAAAGCCGCAAAATAAAGGAGTTTTTCACTTGTAAACAGCCTAAAACTTCATGTATTTTCAATAAATTTATTTCAATTCCTTTTTTGCTAATTTTATCTATATAAAAATGTATATAAAAATATAAAATTACGAAATAAATTTCAGCCTCAAATAAATACTCCTAAATCCTAAAGTGAAAAAGCCGTAAAGTCTAACTTCCCGGCCAAATTCCCACTCCGTATGAACTCCAAATTCACCAAACACACTTTTAAAGTTTAAGTTAGAAAATTATCTATCCAATGAAAGTGGTTTCATTAAAATCGGAGCTCGTTTGCAAAATTGAGATTTCGGGACCTAGGTATACAATGTATATATTGTACATATTTCTTGTTTTCCCATTTTTATTACTTTTCTTAATTACTAAAAATCCAAAAAAATCATTTTTGTGTTTTGTTTTATTTTTAGTATCTTATTTTATTTTTAGTTTGTAAATATCTTTTATTAAAAATACAAAAAAATAAAACTAGAAAAGTAAAAAAATTCCATGTACATAGTGTTTTTATGGACCTACTTTTGTAAATCTTCCATTCTAATTTTCATCTTTATTTTATTCTCTTATTTTAAGTAGGATACTATTTATTTTTTTATTTAATTTCCATTCTCTACAATAACCACCCTTTCAACTCCAACACTCCACTATTTTTTCTAACTTCTAATTCAACTCCACCATTTTATTAACCTCCCCTCCATCATTTTCATAACTTCTCATTTTTTTATCTATATATAGATCCTATTCTCCTAATTTTTGCCTTTGATGTATCTTTATGTTAGTAGAGCCTAGTTCCCAGAGTTGAATCGGTGACAACGACGCAACCACGGTCGAGCGAGACAACCCTCTTTCCGGTGAGATCTGTTGGCTTCTTGGCCAACATCGTAGCCGCATCCGCATGCTGCCAGAGCTCATCGCTCGTCGACGATTCGAGTGAATACCGTGCTTCTCGGTGAGCACATCATAGGCAACCGCTTACATCCTAGGTATTTTCCTTTCATTTTATCATCATTTTTATTTTTTGCATATTTTTATATTACATCACCACATAATCACCCACACACCTTCATTTGTTTATTCCATATAATCACCATCACCACACCATTTTTTATTTGCATTCCCTATTTAACAAAATAAAAAATTTAAAATTCTAAATTAAAATATCAAAATAACAACAATAATTTTTTTTTAAAAAATAACAAAAACGGCCCGTAGTAGCCAGCCCTCACCTTCTGCCACTGCCACCGCCGTCGGCCTCCACCGCCCCCCTTCCAGCTCCAGACGCCTGTGGCGGCACCTCCCTCCACCACTACGTGCGGGCGTTGCCGTACTCAAGCGGCCACTACCACCTCCAGCTGCACGCACGACCATGCGCGGCCTCCATCGGCCTGTTCGCCACCCGCGCTCCTCGCCTTCGCCCGTCGCCAGTCGTAGGTCACCACACCACCGCCCGCTCTGCCACGACACCGCCGAGCCCCCCAGTTCCTCGCGACTCATCCACCGTGCACGGTGCTGCCGCCTCGTCCAAGCCTCCCCTGTGACCTAACCTCCTGTCGAAGTCGAAGTCGAAGACGAAAGTCATTTTTTTATTAGTGAAATTGCATTTTAGTTTCATACACTTTACGTAATTACAAACAAGTCCTTGTATGTAGTTTGTTTGTTATCTTTGTTTTCTGAATTTGCATGGATAACCCTATCTTTGAACATTAATTTGGACCTCAATATTGCATTGTTTTATTTAATGATGGAAAATGTCATTTGTTTAGTAACTAATTCTCTATCATCTTGACATTTATTTGTATTTTTCAGAGGTTTGGTGAATAATTAAAATAGTTTGAGTGAAATATTACATATTTTACCCAATCAGTGGTCTTAAATTCATATCTAATTCACGATTGCTCTAAAATTCTTAAAAAAATCAAGAATGATGCCTTGCAACAAGATCTAACTGCTACCCAAATTTCGTCTTAATTAGAGTTGTCTTCTTCCTTAAATAAATTATAGAGTGCTTTTAGTAATTGATTTTTACCTAAATCTACACACATTATTTTTTTTGCGAAATTTCAATTCTTCTAGATTCCTCATACAAATATCTTTTTGAGATAATTAGCTCTCTAGATGATTTGACATTGTGGATTTATTAAGAACTAAATGCTCACTGTCACTCTATTTTCACTAATAAAACCATAAAAAAATTATATTTTGTCATAAAAATCCAAAAAAATTACTGTAGTCTCCTTGCATCATGTGTATATTCCAATAAAATTTTCATAATTTTTGCATTCTATTTGTGTGAAAAATTGTGAAAAAATAATAAAAAGTAAGCATTTTTTATTATTGTATTTTAATCTATAGAATTCCAAAAAAATGTGTTTTATATTCATCACTAGATTAGGATTTTAGGAAAAATATAATTTGGATAAATTGAACTATTTCCTATTAAAATTAATTTAGTTAAGTTATATGCTTTCTTATTAACTTGATCCACCCGCATTTGCATTAGCATTTATTTTTGCATTAAAAAATACAAAAAAACCACATTTGAAAACCTAAACCTAAGTTTTCTGAACTAATCTGAAGTTGTTCCTTTTCCTCCCTGTGTTCGACCCCGGACTTGCCCGGGATATAAATTAAAGCCGAGACACTCTTCACGGAGATTCTTCTCTCGATTCTGAACAATTCGCTAAGTACCCATACTACAACAAGTGCAAATTAAACTACGTGCTCAGCAATCGATCAGTGGCATTGCGTGTGGCAATGGCATAGTGTCACGCTACCATGACAGTGGTTCGGTGTTGTGCATGCACGATCATGCAATGGGTTGACAAAGATACTGAAACTTTGCGAAGTATAACGTCCAAGGAGACGATGTGGTATAGGGACCTTCATAGCAAGGAGGGGGTTCTTCACTGCAGATGGCCATAAGATGGTGGATCTCCACCAGCTGCTGTTGTGTTTCAGTTCAGGTAATTGATGTTGCATATGATGAAGTTGAAGGCAACAAAGGGGACAAGGCTAGCTCTACATCGGAGGAGGACTGTATAAGAGGTGAAGGAGTTGTATGCTAATTGTTGCAGCCATTCGCTTGATGGATATACCTGCAATGGTTAGCACAATAACACCACAGGAGATGGAGTAGAGATGTGGAGGTCCTGATCGAGTACTGGGAGAATTGGAGTTGTGCGAGCAACACGAGATACTCTACATGCATTTAGATGGGGTTTATGGAGAAGAAGAAGATGAATGGATGATTATGGGTAAAGAGAAGGTGGTGGTTATGTGGTGATTTCTTGAGTGTTATAAGATGTAGGGAATGAGAGATGATAGAGAGATAAGGAGGAAAAAGAGAGAGAATGTGAAGGGTTAGTGCAAAGGGTCCCATGTTAAAATAGGGGATTTCCTTTTATTTCTTTACCAACCTTCAATTTTTAATTAGTCGATTCATGAAATCCACCCAAAAAATAAATAAAAATAACCATTAACTTTGGAATGGATGATTTATCTGTTGTAATATAAAATTTTGGAGTTCCGATGTGTGGATGACTGTGGCGATGAAAGAGAAAATAAAGAGGAAGGAAGGAAGAAGAAGAAAATAAAGGAAGAAGAAGAAAAGGGAGGCTATACCTGAGATTGGATGGAGGAAATGCCTGGGGACACATCTCGAGGTGGAGATTCTTGGTCCTCGCTTGACATGGTGGCAACACGGAGCTTGAGCAACACATGGGGTACTGCGATGAAGGTCATGAAGCCCTTGGATCACACCATAGATCTTCAAGGTTGTCGCTCAATGACTAGAGATCTTGCTGTCACCTAGACCTCGTCGGGGCTCTCTCTCTCAATCTCCCCGACGATGGCACCATCTGACGAAATGTTAAATTCATATAATAATGAGTATCCGTTGTAGCACATATACTTAACGAACCATACATAATCGGGAGAAGTATCTCTGTAAAGAGTTTCTCGGCTTTAATTTATACCTGGGAATTCCCGGGTCGAACACAAAGACATGAGCCATAATATGCGTATTCAGGTGTTTAAATATCTAAGCTAAGCATTAATAAATCATCAAGGTCAAAACAATGCACAACATTCAGTGCACATCACAATGCATGCATAAATGACATGAAATGCAGTGTTAACATTATTTAAATACATATTAGAAACTGGTGACATAATAAAAAATGGCAACGCGATCATACACATGCAAATGATCACTTTATTATGCCCTAAATTAATTAATCAAACCTAAGCAAAGTATCCATTTAATCATTATTCAATAAAATGATACAATTAGAGTCGAATTTTATTTAATTAGCAAGGAAGCATCTATATAGACTTTAAAAATATAATCCTTCAATTATTGTCTAATCAGGAATTAAATAATCATATATCAAAGACAATTAAAAGAGGATCACAATGTCACTGAAATCACTTCATTTGGAAAAAGATGCTCAAGTTATTCATGATTGAAACCAAGGGCATAAATGTCAAAAATCATAAACAAAACCTTACAAATAGGTCCCTAGAGGGACTAAAATGCAAATATTAAAACCAAACCAAAGAGTTTATGCAATACCACCTACATGGGAGCATTTTATAAATAGGAATAATTGGCGGAGGCTGGTTGCAAAATAACCACGCACGCACGCGAAGAGCACGTGCGACCAGGTTTGGGTGAAAGATTGCCTGGTCGCGGGTTAGAAGGCCACGTGGGAAACGTCCTTGCCTCGGAGCAGGCCCAGTTCCACCAAGCCTCATGGTCTAGCACCGAAGTCGAGACAAGATTTAGATCATCCAATAAGGAAGATCAGACAGTGACTGCTACTTTCATGCTCTGCCATAGGTTCCCTTTTGCATGACAGAGAAGGCTACTCTCCGGTGGACCCAAGATTGCTCCACCTTGCTCCAACTTCATCTTTGAAGGTCGGGGAAGATTCTTTAGTAGATGGTGAAGATCCTTAAAGAGAGTAGGAGGTCTTGAAGTGTTTAGGATGACAGATCAAGCTATCATCGTCGGTGCCGGGGCTCTAGAACGGGGCCACTCCAAGACATCCGATCATTGAAGGGAAGATGTACCTGCGAGGTTAGAGGAATAGCCGAAACTCGTATATGCATGGAATGAAAGAAAAGAAGGCGGTGAAGGCATAGAAGGCGGTTGCCCTAAATGGGTTTTTTTCCGCCTCCGATGGAGGAGAATGACTGGAGAAGAGAGGGGTTCTGACAAAGGAGGGAGTTGCTCAGAGTGTCAAAGTAGGTCTCTTCACTATGGCCAAACTCGATGGCTTCTCAGGTGAAGACAAGGGTGGAGATGCAGTGTAAGATAAAAATGGGAAATCAAATAAGAAGTAAAGACACACATATTCTCATGATGAAGGTTGTGGCTTGGGTTTGAGGCTCAATTAACCTCAGGGTTGTCGCTGAGCAACCCCCAGACATGGGGAGCAACTCAAATGGCCGTAATGGCGGCCATAGCATGGTTGTGGAACCATGGGTCAACACCAACTCTCTAATTCCATCGAGGCCTCCTCATATCCTTTTGATATCACCAAAAAATTAAGGAAAGCTAAGGTTAGGATTGCTCAAGGGTGGACACCGGCAACGATAACCGATTAATGGGTATTTGAAGAGGAAACGAGGAGGAAGTTTGTGACTTCAAGTGGTTGTTTCAACCACAACCAGTGGTTAGAGAAGTTAGGATTAAAAGAATTTGGGTGGTTGGTGAATATTAGGGACGTTAGACGGAAGGAATTGAGGCGGTAGTTGGTCGAAAAGGTAGTCGAGATGACAAGGAAAATACAATGGGGATGGGAGGTTAGAGACGTGGATGATGATCCTGTGGAGCGGTTGAAGGAAGATGATGGGCCTTAACTGTCTGATCATACGATCAAATAGTTAAAATCCAGGCACGGAAGGAGGGCTGAGATGGATCTAAAGGCATGATCGTGCGACCCAACTAAAGGCACACACAGATTGTTGAGATCAAGAGATCAAATGCATCAGATAGCCAGGATGGTTGTGGGTTAAATAAAAGGGCTAGGCCACGTGGCATGATCAAAAGATGCCATGTGGTCCAATCAGAATTAAGGAAAAAGATAATCAAATAAAAATATGAAACAATTAGATAGAATACAAATTAGAAAAAAACATGAACATGAAAGTTGTAGATTTCAATAAAAGGGTTAGGCCACGTGGCATGATATGAAGACGCCACCTGGTCCAATCAGAATCAAGGAAAAAGATAATCAAAGAAAAATATGAAACAATTAGAGAGAAAACGAATTAGAAAAAATCATGAACATGAAAGTTGTAGATCTCATGTAGAAGTCAAAGAGAAATTAGGTCATCTATACATAGATAATAACTAAACAATTAATGGAAATACTAAAACCATTTTCTTTTTATTTTCTTTTCTCATTTTTGGATGTTTATTTTATGTTTTATGTTAAATAAATAATGGACAATATAAATTTAATTTTTATTTGATTTTAATAATAAAGAAATACATAAAATAATAGTACAATAATATGATATAATTGGAGTTAATTATGTACACCACATAAATAAATAATTAGTGTTAATTATTATTGAATCTTTGTTGATTTACTTATGCAAGAAAGCTAATATTGATAATTAAAGTTGATAAATATGGGATTTATCAGAGGGGTGCATGGAGTTTTTATGAAGATTGGAGAATGTGATCCAATTGCATTTAGGGTAGTTGGCGGTGAGGCATACAGAGTGGAGGATGTGGGGGAGATGTTTAGGTCTACAGGTGGTTGTTCGAGCACTGTGGAGGAGGAGGGAGGAGTGGTCATGGAGAGGGAAGTTGGGTTGCATGGGAATGAGAAGGAGAACGTGGGAGAGATGGGGAGTTGACCTCATGTCAACAAAAAAATAAGGTGATTGCTTGATGGGTGGTGGGGTATTTTGGAGGGGGTGAGGTGGATAAATGGTGGGGAGAAGGCCAATGGGAGGCCTGCACATGGAGGTTGACTTTGACCAGAGGAATAAAAAGACAAATGAAATACAAAATAAATAAAAGTAAAGGTCAAAATAAAAAGTGACTAAAATAAAAGTTTGAGAATGACATAATATTTAAAACTTTCATTAAGGTCTCGAAACAAAAATACTACGTATGCACAAGATATGAATTTTGGAAGGGATTTTAATGAATTAAACACCATTTTTTTTGCAATTTTGTATTTTTCCTTTGATTTTTAATAAATAACTATATAGAAAAGAAAATAAGTAAATTCCTAACACATGCAAAACTAATTTTTTGATTTTTAATATTAAAGAAAAAGTGAAATAAAAATAAAGAAAGGAAAAGTATATACAATATATACAAAGTCACAACACACCATTTTCTCTTCTTTTTTATTTATTTGTATTTTCATTTCAATGTGTTTTATTAAAATATAAAATAAAGAAATTAAATAAACAATGTAAATAAAAAAGATTTATTTATGCACATGAAATAACAACCCAAGTTATTGAACATCCACATAATATAATTAGGTCCCAAAATCGACATTTTACAAAAAAGCTCTGATTTTAGTGAAATAACTTTTATTAGATAGACAATTTTATAACTTAAACTTTGAAAGTGAGTTTGGTCAATTGGAGTTCATATGGATCATGAATTCAGCCGAGAGTTAGACTTTAGGGCTTTTTCAGTTCAATATCTAAAAGTATTTATTCAAAGTGGAAATTGTTTTGTATTTTTGTATTTTTATATACATTTTGTTTACAAGTTAGAAGAAGAATTAAGTTGAAAGGAGTTAGTATAGATTTACAAAAATCAAGGAAGTTTTATTATTTACATGGGATCATTTACAAACAATATTCAACACTTTCTTTTTTTGTGATTTTTATTTTGAATTATTTTGTGGACTTATTTACAAGATAAATATACATTATTAGTGTTGGACATGCGAGCCCACGGCGAGCCATTATGCAATAAATGTTATTGCGAATATCATTCCCTGATTTGAAATGAAGAATAAATAGTTTACATTATAGGTCCCTTAGTACAATTAGGGTTATGTACCATGGCCATCTTAATGACTATACAGCTGTTGATTCAATTATTGAATCATAGAGGTTGGTGCTTGGATGAATATCTAAAGTGTTAGATTGAGGACTCATCAAGCACTGACAAATGATTGTTGAGAGATGATCTCCAGCCTGAGTAGGAGATGGCAGTCCTTTCTCAGTTAGGCTGATATCTGACCAACCTCTTGATGCAGGTCCTCTGCATAGGAATATAGATTTGGAGGTGTCAGATTAGTTAGGTCAAAGAGTTGACTTAACGAGATCGAGATAACCAAAGTCCTGTATCGTATGCTGTCATGATATAGGCATGCATCCTCTGACTGGAGACATATGTGTTACTATATGTCTGAGTATGTACATTTGGCAGACCAATAGGTTGATGACCTAATCAAGGTCTATACACCGGTGCACTGTGTGCATGCAAGGGCATATGAGTAATACGATCTCTCAAAGGGATCATACAGGTTCAGTTACCGAAGCAGAAGACATGAGCTCACTCATGAGATGTTGAGAAGAATTAAATTCCGTGCACGGTCGTCTTGCTTTGGAAGCTTGACTGAATTTGTAGGTTTGATATATACTTTTGGAAAGTATATGGTCAAGACCTAGGCATGATATATGCTTTTGGAAAGTATATGATCGATACCGACTCCCAGACAGTGTAAAATTGATCTTATACTTCAGATTTATTCTGAGTCTTCCAGTATGCAGGATGTACATGTATTAGGAATACCTGAGGGTGATGTGATCATAAACGATTGTATAACCATGACACTTTTATTGCTAGGGAGTGATGAAACGGGTCTGGATTTTAGTGACTCCTCTCAGTAGAGAAGTAATCTGATCTTAGTCTAAATGTTGGACATTGATCTGAATATGATTCGGATTCAATGAGAAGATTAGATTTGCGGTCTTGATTTTATCAAGCATCTATGGGAGGTCAGAGATCTGGATTTGAGATGTGATCTCAATATCCAAGTCACTATACGTGGAATAATACAATCTCCCTGTCCCTATCTCCAAGTATCCGTGGAGAAAGCGCATTATCTTGAAAGAGTTCAGCATAATTTTATTATTGATATATGTATCCAAGCATTGACAAAATGGATAATTAAATGTGATTTAATTATCATGAATAATATGAATTTGATTCATATTATAAGGAGAGTTACCTTAGATAATTAAATGTGATTTAATTATCAAAGATGTAAATAATATGAATTTGATTTACATTATTTGGGCACATGAGAATAGAGATCCAAGATGATTAAATGTGATTTAATTATCATGGATATGAATAATGTGGATAGCACTATCCATATTAATCATATATATTATATATGTGATTTATAATATATAAGAGAGAGAAATTTGTAATTTACATTTGTTAATTAAATGTTGATGTGAATTGGATTCACATTAGACAATTAATTGAAAATGTAATTCACTTTTTATTTGGGGTTGTGAATGTGATTCACAATTTTCCAATGGCAAGATTGGAATATTCACAAAATAATTATGAATTCTTTTTATTGAATAATTTACAACAAGTATTGTTGTAGATCTTGGAGATTTCCATGGAATAATGTAATCTCATGAGATATCATGAGATTACATGACATTGCCACCAAATCCCATATTATGAAAGGAGGCAATCTTCATTCCATAATATCCATGCTTGATTGATTTAATTTAGGATTAAATCATATTGATTTATCAATTTACATTTAATCTAAATTAAATTAATTGTTGTTGGTTTTTACCAACACAAATCTCAACCATTAAAAGAAACACAAATCAATGAGAGCCATTGGATTTGTGTTGCCCATGGATTGAGATCCATGGATCCCAAAATATTATAAAAGGAGAGGCACCCCTTTGCTCTTCTTTACACAATGAGAACATAAGTCTCTCTCTCTCTCTCTACACGTCAGCCCTCTCCTCTCTTCTCTCATGGCCGTACACCATGGATGCCCTAGAGAAGTTCTCCATCGTCGCAACATTGTCGTTATGCTACCTGATCGTTTGCTCGTGGATCTCCATCTCCTTCGGTGTGCCTCGCTCGTGAAGAAGACATTGGATCTCGTGTGTCGAGATCAGGAGATCCACCGCTTGGATCATCAGCATGGATTGCGAGAAGCACGCGATTCATCCCCGTGCTCGCAAGCGCTCTCCTCCGTCAGATCGAACTTGAGACAGGAGGTCTCTTCGTCGATCACAACTACGCTTCAAGAGGTTTTCCTATTACTTGTTTGTGGTTTAGACGAAAATGATCCGAGAAGTGTTCTTGGATCATGTGGTTTCGTCGCATGAAAACTTTTAATTTCCGCTGCATAGAACAACTAGTTTGACTAGCCGTTCTTAGTCGTATTCGATACGATGCTCACGCTTCCGTGATGCGCTTGAGGATTATCCCATATCCTTCAATTAGTCCATTTTTATTGCAAGCATTATTTTCTTAATTTATTGCATTTAGAGATATTAGTTTGATGTTTTGTTCAGGGATTCAAGCTAAGATTCATATATTAAGATGATGAATCACCGATTCATCACCTGTCAGAATCACAATCATCTAAGCTTTTATCCGAGACCCCAAGGGTTCATGCCCCTCCCTTAGTAGCACCTACCTCTACACTACCCTATCATCATGAAATCTCACCACACGATACATAACTTGGATCATGGCCATAATCATTTTTGATATGAGCATCTATTGATATGTTAGGAATTTGGATCATTGGTACTCTTCTGATTTCGATCTTAGATCCCCATGACACGTAGATTTATTGCTTTGCGTAGTCGTCCCAAAGGAGAAAGATGCCATGAAACCAAAAGGATGACCTCATGTAAATATTTGTGACCTGTTGTATGTGACGTAATGTTGGCAACATTACCCAAACAATTGCATTGTTACACGCATGTTTGAAATGTATCCTACCATGGAACAACTTGTTATCGGGCAATGAGGTGACTTGTTATGGTGCAACCTACCATAAGATGACTGCTGACATGCCTATTGGGCTATGGGATGACCTGCTATGGTGCAATCGACCATAAGGTAACCTACTAGGGTCGACCTACTATAGTCTATGTGATGACGTACTATGTTGTAACCTGCTATAAGGTAACCTTCCATAAGGTGACTTGTTGTGGCCAACCTGCTTTGGGCTATGGGATGACCTGCTATGGTGAAACCTGCCATAAGGTGACTGTTGTGGTCGACCTGCTATGGTCTATGGGCAACCTATTATGACCTATGGGGCAACCTGCTATGGTGCAACTTGACGAACCACACAACAACTATGTTAAATAGATGTATTCGTAGTATGACCGAATGGGAGTTAATCAAAACCGAGTGAAGATCTCCGCAAGGAGTAGCTCGATTAAATATTTTTTTGATCTGGGTAAATCTAGGGGCGAACTCAGGGATACAAGTTCTCGATGTGATCAATTAGGTTATTAACGTCAAGATTAAGTTATAATTGTATCATCTAGGTCAATGAACATATAAGACAATGCAAGACATAACTTATACAACATAATGCATTTTTCGTTTGGTTTTCATGCATGTTAATTAAAGAGAGAATGACACATAATGAGATTAAATACAAATGTGTATATCTATACATTCAATATGCTCCTGAATTAATAAAATTTGTCAAGCAATATGTTTAATTAAAGTAAGGGTCCAAATGATGCATAAAATTGAATCTATATTTAATTTATGGCCTTTAAGAATACAGAGAATAAAAAGAATCATACTCAATTAATTAATCATTATTTAAGCATCATATTAGAGAATAAACAATGTCTTATCAAATATAATTAAATTAGCTTCATAGAGAAACTAAAATCACATCAATCGGACTTTAAATGCTCAAGCTATAACCTCAAATAGTCCAAGGGTAGATATGCAAAAAAACGTAAAATATATGATATAACTATCCATTTAGGGGCATAATTGCATTTAAGAAAGGCCATCATGACCTTATCTGAATTTTTTGCTCATGAGCAAGGGCATCAGTGCAATATTAGGAATCCAATGAGGTCTTTTGCATAATTTTTCAATCAGAACACATGTCGAATGCACCTTGGAACTGGAAGCAATTTGAAGAAGAATTGCGGGTGTGCTGCAAATATCCTAAGCATACACGTGCTAAGCATGTGTGCAGAGGCCCTGGGTGATGGCTCGGGGCGATGCAGGTGACTAGGGCCACTTGGGCAACCCAAGAAGTTTAAGGACGAGGCTCAATCATTCACCGAGCCTCTCGCTTCTACATGCAACATGGTTGTTCCTTGGTCATTGGATTGTCATCGAGAGGATGCCATCCGACTACACCAGCACATACTCGAAGAGACTCCACCTACCCTCAATGTTGGCATGATGGGAGCTCCGACGATGGTGTTGGACATCCACCATGCTACTCTATGGCTGCTAGAGTCCTAGTAAGCTTGCTAGAAGCTTGACGATGAAGTCCATGCATTGGAGAAAGGACAAATCCCTCTATGGCAGAGTATCCATGCTCGCTCACCAGAGGCGTGGCTCTTAAACAGAGCCCGCCCAAAGTTTGGCCATTGAAGACAATATACCTACAAGGTGGTTAGTGAATAGTTGAAGCAGGTGTGTGCGTGCGAAGTGAGTGATCTAAGGACCTAATCAGGTAGAGAAAGGCGAGGTCTGATTGGTTCATCTCCAGCTCGCTGGAGAGGAAATATGTCAGAGTAAGGGTATAGAGGATCAGAAAGGATGAGCTGGACCTTCCACGAGAATCATTGGTCCTTAGTGAAAGTTGGGCACATGTCTAAGTGGGTGTAAGTGCTCTATACATATCAGGAAAAAGAAAAGTATAAATGAAAGAAACAAGCCTTATGTTACCTGAAACTTGAAGATGAATGTGGAGGGCCGATCAGAGTAGCTTGGGGGCAAGGCTCGTGCATCCTTCAACCATCTCTTGAACTCCACAGCACACCGATGGAAGCTCAAAAAAACACCATGAGGTGTTGTAGCATGACCGGAGGCCATGGGTCAACACTGCGAGATGGGCCTCCATTGCGCATCAACCCGTCACTCCGCTATCACAAGAGGAGGAGGATGGCTAGGCTGCCATATGTGAAATGGCAGACAAGGCATGAGGGTGGTCAGTGAGGTACTATTTGAAAGAGGAACGAAGGTTCTAGGTGAGTTGCGGGTCAAGGTTCAACTACCTCTCCTTAACCGTAGGTTAAATAGGACTGGAGGTTAGCTCATCGATGAAGATGCGGGTGATCAGGGCTTGGATGTAGGGTGGTTGGTTAGCTATGAGGAACTCGATAGGTTAGGGTAAATGGGAGAAGACTGATGGTTACAGAGGTGCGTTGTACGGAGGAGGTGCTGTTGGGGGAAGAAGATGAGGTCTCAACCGTTGGATGAAGATCATCCAAGGGATAAGGGTAGGGCATGAACTTCCGACTTAGATTTCATCTACTAGTCGAAGCGATCAGATGGATGGGGGTGTTGCGAAGATCAAAAATAGTTGTGAAATAAAAATAAAAATATGTACGTGTCATATAAAAAAGCATTCAACATGAAAGTTGTAGATCTTTTCAAGATCTACAACTTTCATGTAGAACACAAAGTAAAAATACATTATATGTACAAACCAAATATTTTTTCAAGTATTTTTAAGTTAATAAGATCATTTATTTAATTCCTTTTGTCATTTTTTTGTATTTTAATTTAGGAGTGAAGTATAAATAAATGTATTTTATGAACTTTTTAATATTAAAAAGTTATAGAAAATAAAGGTACAACAAATGATTTATTTAAGCACAATAATTAATGTTAAGTATTTTCAAAGAGTTAATGGTTAATTAGGGTTAGTTGTTAATGAATATTATTTGATTATTTAAGCAAGAGGGATAATAAATCAATAATATGATGATAAATTTCGGATTTATCATAACTTGCCGAAGGTTATCTATTGCATGTGTCTTAACATTGGTAACATTATCTCATAATGTTGGTAACATTACCGTCATGTTTATAAGGTGTCTTGCTATACGTGACTTAACATTTGCAACATTACCCATAACGTTGTTAATGTTACCATCATGTCTATAAGGTATCCTATCACGGAATGACCTGCTATGGGGCAATGGGCTGACCTACTAAAGAAACGTGAATGTTCGAGGTATCTAACGTTTGGTCTTGGAGGTCCTACAGTGTCCGACAAGTTGGATCCGACAATCTCTGTGTCAGATGCTCTCCAAAACTCAATACTCGATCAATATGTGTAAAAAAATTAATCCACAATAATTATTAAGCAACATAAATAAGTGAGCTAAAATTTATTATACCCTATAGTAATGTGTTTAGTAGATAAGTAGTAGGGGTCGAACCACAAAGAAGCACACGAGGTAAAGCAAGAAAATGAAGAGACTAATTAACGATTTTTTGTATTTTTAAATTTTAAATATTTTTTATGGGTTTTCAATTTATATTTTATATGTTTTTAATTTTTCAAATTTTAAAATTTCTAATTTCAGAAATGAAGTATAAAGTAATATAGAAATTAAATACATCATATAGATAAGGAATGGAAAAAAAGTGTTTTCGATTTTGAATGTACAAAATAAACTCAAAAGTTTAGAAATAAAATGCTTTAAAGTTTTATATTTTTTTTCTCTATTTTGACTATTTTTTGATAACTTTTGATAATTTTTATGTATTTTTAAATAAGGAAATACATAAAATAAAGAAAACTGAAACTACAAGAACTTGAAAAGGGCTTAATAAATATCTATCAAATTAGATCAAGCCCAAATTCAATTTTATTAAAATACTTGATAATACAAAGAAAATTTAGAAACATAAACCATATTTTTTTTGATTTTCGTTGACTTTTTAGGAAATTTAAAAGGTTTTTTATGTTTTGTAATTTTTAGGAGCTTTTAATTAATATTTTTCAAAAATATTTTAATTGTCTTGCAAAAAATATATGGATAATATAGGGTTCCAAGCACTTAAGATAATTTTCTTATAAATTTTAGATGAATTATGAAATTTTTAATAATAAATTGCAATGACAAAATTAAATCTATAATACAGGAACCTAGTTGCAATATTTGATAAGTTTCAAAGCATTTAAGAATACTTTAGCAAAGTCCAGGGGCATCATGAAATTTTCACACATAAAAATATAACACACATTTATCAGGGGCATAAGTGAAAATAAATAGAACACTAGGACCAATCATGCAAATTTACCAACAATATTTCAACATATATTCAAAGTTTTAGGACTAGATAATAACACAATACCTCGAGGGGGTCCACGTAAAATACCCATCCCCTCACGCGCACAGGCACGTGAGGTGACATGGATTTGAACTAAAGTGCAAATAATAAGAAACTTTAGGCCCTTAGTGTAAATATTATAAAAGTTTTACAACATCAAATTAAATTTTATAGATTAAACAATAAATACAAAAATACGGAGGGGTTTGGTTTCAAAATACCCTTACCCATGCAATGGCGGACAACATAGATTACTTCACTTATCCACGTGGTGCCCCCTCAACAAACGATGATGCTTCGATGATGGAGGGTGGAGACTATATCATGCCCTCTGATCTGACGATTCCCTGGCATGCAATCAGACTGTTGCTTTGCTCCTAGAGGTCAAGGGAAGATCCAACGGTTCCCATTTGATAAAAAAGAATAACCGAGATGCGGACTTCGATCGAGCCTCTAGGGGTATGCTGATTCTTTCCTTCGATGTTGAGATGCTTGAAATGATCCTCGAGTGGTTCCACAGTTGGATGGTTAAAAAAATTCAGACCTCATCGAGGTCTAGGAGGTCGAAGAAGGTCCGAGTGCCTGGAGCTGCATGCCCGAATGATTCAACCCTGAGATGGGGTCCTTTTCACATGCTAGCTTGCACCAGCAGCTTCAAGGCTCGAGGGTGGAGCTCCTCGACCCACAGATGAGTAAAAAAGGGGTATGGAAGGAAGGGTGATCCGACAATGGGTGAAGAACAAGCACGGATCTTCCCTAATCTGTACAAGATCTTGGGTGGATAATGGATCAGGATGACCGAGGATGGAAGGGTGAAGATGTAGAGATGATCAGATGGTTGGTCAACTATCAGAAATTGGTGTAACAAAGATCTGAGCTTAGAGCTCTAGCGAACTATGATTTTGATTTTTAGGCTAAAATAGGCAGAGTCAAACGAAATGAAATGCAACCCTAAGCTACTACTACTCCTAGGAAGCAAAAATAACAAGAACAAAACAACTCACCTACCTGATGTGGTTGGGATCAAAGAACCTTTGGAGATAATTCGGTGATCGTGAATCACGCCTCCTTTGCCTTCTCCATGCCTTCAGTCGATGGGGGAAACACCTCCTATCACTAGGATTTCACTACAGGGAAGGATTTAGGGATTACAGATTAGAGAAAACGGATTAAAAGAAAAAAATGGTGGAGGAGGTGTTATATACAAGGCTTCTCAAGTTAGGGTCTTCGATTAGGGTTTTCACGCGAATCAAATATTGACTTGGGTCTCTCTTTGATTTGTGTGAAGGGTGATGCATCTGTGAAGAAATTTCATGAAGGATTCAAGCAGAGATCTTGCTTGATTCATGCCCTAAATTAGCGCAAAAAAGAGGAAAAAATACAACATGGACCGGTTCATAGAGGGATGGGCTAGTTGACCCAAGTCAACCAATGCCACCTTCTCATTGGTCCATGTCAGCTGCAAGAAAAAAAATATAAATAAAAATATAAAGAAAAGAAAAATAAAATAGAAAATGATTTTATTAATTAAAACATAAAATATGAAAGATGTTTCTTATTTTACGTACTATTTTAGGTGATTTTTTTATTTTTATCAGCATATTTATTACATGTTTATTTTTCCTAGTGTATTTATAGGTATTTATACCTATGTATTGTGTTTTTTATTTTTATTTTGGGTTATAAATTTTATTAT
Source organism: Ottelia alismoides (assembly GCA_037367405.1). NCBI lineage: Eukaryota > Viridiplantae > Streptophyta > Magnoliopsida > Alismatales > Hydrocharitaceae > Ottelia > Ottelia alismoides. Next base: position 939,826 of record JAZKJV010000430.1, read on the forward strand.
CACATATACATATTTATATATTTATAATATAATTAATGCATATTTACATATTTATTATAGGTATAGTATACCTATGTAGTATATTACATTGTTTATTTTAATGTATTTTTAGTAGTTGTATGTTTATGTTTTTGTTTTTAATATGATTCACATAATATTCATGTGTATTTTAAAAATATAAAAAGGATAAAAATGTAAAAAACGAATTAATGAATAAAATGTATAGGTGTATAGTACACTAGTACCAAAAAGCCAACAATTTTATCTTAACTCCAATTTTAATGAAACTATATTAAATAGATAATTTAATTTAGAGTACAATAAAGGTAAGTTTGGTTAATTTTGAGTTCATATGCAAAAGACATGGATCTGTGAATTTTTTTGTGGCTTTTTCATTTGTGTGTTCCAATCACACTATGCATTATTCTTTGCAATCATTTTTTTTTATTTTTCTATGCATTTTTGTGTACATATTTTGTGTTGAAAATATATTTATTTGAAGTATGTAAGAGTGTGCATAAATTACCGTGAGTTTGGCTATATATGTAGTGTAGTGGGCACATAGGGTTTCTTGGTATCTGTGTTATTTTGTCTGTATTCATTTGTCCATATCTCCCCCTACTTTATTCCTTGTCGATCAAGTAAATATTAATTCGGTCTCGGGATAAAGGGTCAGTTAGAATTTACAATACTTCCTTTAATTTTCTTTTCTTTTCTTTATTACTTTGTATTTAATACAAGTTTTTATGTACTATTTATAGACAACAACCAATGCGTTAATTTGTACAAGTTAGATATATTGACATGTATTTATCTGGGGATTTAAAGATAAAATAAAGGAATAAAGGTGAATAAATAGGTATTCATCACCTACTATGTGTTCTGCTATGTTCATACTCTAATATTATGTCTGAATTAATCAAACATCTCTGAGAGATCATATAGATCTGTATATGAGATTAGATCTAGTATCCAAGTCACTAGACATGGAATATGCAATCACCATGTTCTTATCTCCAAGTACTTGCTGAGATGGCACATTGTTCTTGAAAGGATTAAGAATAGTTCTATTATTGACAATACCTGAGCATTAGAAAATTGATGATTAAATTGGATTTAATGATCATTAATGATGTGGATGTGATTCACATTATTTAGACATATGTAGAAAGGAATCTAAGATAATTAATTTGAATTAAAATATCATAGATAAGATTAATTTGGGTAGTACTATCCAAAATAATTATGGATATTGTGAATGTGATCCATAATATCACAGAGAGATTTAACTGTGAATATGATCCACAGTTTATAAGTCAATGTGAATTGGATTCACATTATACAATTAAATGTAAATGTGATATGCATTTAATATTTGATAGTTGAATATGATTCATAATGATCCATACCATGATTGAAACTGCCACAAAATAATTTGGAATTATTTTAGTGATAATTCAACAATGAAAATTGTTGCACATGTAGAAGATTTGGTGGATATTGAGATCTCACCAAATAGGAAATGAGTGGGAGGCACTTCACTCCTAATTAGGAGTGGAAGGCCATGATAGAAGCACCATGGTGGTCGTCCACTCCTATTAGGAAGTAGGATCCTCCTTCCTAATCTTACAACATGGTGACTGATTTTAATTGAGACAATTTATTGAAGATTGTATTCAAGTTATTTTCTTTTAAAATTAATTATAATCTTATAAATTGTATCAACAAAATCTTGGTCATTAATTTTATTAGGAGTGCATCCTAGCCATTCAATTTTGTATAAAAGAAAGGAAAACCCTAACTCTTTCTGTATAAAATAAAGTTGAAGCAATTGTTGCAACAACTCTTTCCCTCTCCCTCTCAACACCATGTGGCCATCCACCAAGGTTCCATTGAGAGGTGATCATCATCATGCTGCTGTTGTGCAATTGGATTGATCGCTCGTGGTTCTCCATCTTCATTGCCACCTTATTCATGTGAAAGAGACAACGGATTTCGTGGGACATAATTAGGAGGTTCCCTTCTCAGTTCATTATATTGGATTGTATGAAGCATGTTTCTCATCCATGTACTCACAAGTGTTCTCTATGTCGGATCGAACTTGAGACAGGAGGTCTCTTCACTTCAAGACTTGTGGATCGCGATCACGCTTCAAGAGGTAATCCTGTTACTCGTGTGATATTGATGAAATGACATGGGAATTGTTCCTATATCATGTGGTTTCATCAAAAAAATTTAAATTCTGTTGCCCCTTATGACTAGTATGACTAATAAACCTAGATTGTTTGCAATACAATCTTCGCGCTTCCATTATGTGTGAGGCATAATTCCTCACCTTTATAGTCTTCATGCTTCCATTATGCATGAGGCATAATTTCTCACCTTCAAGTGATATAAAAGTCTTGGTCGAAAGACTTGGATATGATTTAAACCCTAAGAGAATAAGGTTTTGGATATCAGACGTGTGGGAACTTGTTTTTCGCATAAATACAATTTGGAATTAATCTTTTCTTATTTGAAATTACTAACTTTTATGAAAGAAATTTTGTGATAGAAAATACGTTGAGCATGTCTGATATGCCCTCAGAATATTGGCCAAAGGTTGGCAACAATCGGGCATCGTTTTAGATTCAAAAGTTCCTCTAGTTTATTGTTTTTTGTATGAAACTCGGTTATGTAGATAAACATATTTTTTTATTTAGCTTTCATATCATGAAACATGTTAAAAACACATCAATTATGTTAATAATAAGACCAAAAAATTTCTTGAATTTATTTCACATTGTTTCAAGTCTATCTCCCCTAGATATGCGATATTTAGTGGAGAAGGGTTGGAAGATGATTGGAACATCTTGTGCCATTAATTTAATGTGTTTATCATTCAATATTAATCATGAAAATTATGAACTTACCCTGATTAGATGATGATTCATATATTTAGAGAAATATTTGACAACCATAACTTTTATTTAATGATTGTGTCATGACAAACCTTAGCTTGAAACTGCAATAGTTGTAATTTACCAATTCCATGCAAAAATAATTTATTTGCTTGATTGATGAGGGGCGCCTCCTCTCGCAGAAAATGAAGTTATCCACTGTACTAGCCGTGTAAAGAAGAGCACTTTATCAAACAAAAATAAAAGGAGAGAGAGATATAGAAAATGATTAAAAAACATGAATTTCTCTCTATATCTCTTTCTTCATGAGATTTATCTGAAAAGTGTCCCTAGGTCGAACACAAGGAGGCAGAGAGTGTACTTGAAATTTTAGAATGGATTTTGTGATTGATTTTCTTCTTCAAAAGTTATTTTTATGGTCTTTAGTTTTTACGATTTTCATTTGGTTTTTAGTTTTACAATTTTTTATTTTATAATTTTTATTTGATTGTTAAAAAATTATTAATTTGGAAAAGAAATGATACAATATAGTAGATGGTATATAGTCTAATGTAATATTCTAATAAAATGATCAAAAATGAAGAAAGAGAAAATAAATTTGATTTTTTTATTTTTCAAAAAGAAAGAAAAATATATTTTGCAAAATGATATATAATACAATATATAAGGGATATAGTATAGGTGGTACTATATATATAGGTGGCACAAAGAAAAGCTGAGCAACGAGTTCGAAGACACACTCAACAAGATCTAAACAAGACAAAATATGAAAAATCAAAACACAATAAATAGGCGATGAAAATCCAAAAAAATGCACCAAAACCATGCTAGGGTAGTTGGGTAACTACTCTAGAAAAATCAAGGAAGAATAATGTCCATATAGTTTCCAAAATTATGCAACAATACATGGTTATAAATGCAAGAAAAATCTTTGGAAAAGTATGAAGCTTTTTGCATTTAGGTCCCTATGAAGGGACCTAAATGCAAATAGCAAGAAGTCTGGAGGCACACACTAATTTCTGTGAATTACTGGGCTTAAGATGTAAAATCTCCACTGATTGGAATTGTGTAGCCTAAGATTAGAAGCGGTAGTGTGATCATTATTGTACATGCTGGACACTTGTCAAGAATCTGTACGACCTAACGTTCTTCCCCAAATCAAGAAGAACTACGACGACGATGAAGTTCGACCGACTTCGATGATGATTGTAGACGATTGCGGTAGTGTGCGACGATTGGAATGGAGTCTCCCACAGGGCTAGAAGAGGGCTCCTTCCCCTTCAAGCTTGCCTGTAGTAAGGAAAGTCAATGAAGATGAGGATTCACATCGTTAGGGTTCCAGGCGGTTGAAGCTCCAGTTCTTGTGTACTAAAGATGAAAGACCTCCTTTGATCAATGCGAAGGAGCTTCTGATGCTCCTAAGAATGAACTCCAGATGATGGACAACCTGCAAGATGTTATTATAGGTTTGATTTTCGTAGAATCAACTTGGAAGTTTCAATGTTCTTGCAAAAACAAAATGGTTCAACAAAACAAATTTGAACACCTGGTGCAATAGCTAATAGGGGGTTTTAGAATCGTGTGTACAATCGTGGTCTTATAGACTCTACCAAAAGTCTAGAGGAATTCGATGCTGCATCTAAATGTGTAAAAGATCATAGCCACACTTAAAAGCTGAGTACTCTACCATTGAGTTAGCAACACATATACATATGTAGATACAATTAGATATATGATTAAAATAAAAATTATAATAAACTGATTTTGAATTTCACATTGGATCAAACCAAATGAATAGGGGTTTTAAATGGGATCAAAAGATGGATGATTAAAGGGTCTAAAAATAGTGATTAACATACCTAAAATGGGATTAAAAAGTTAGAAAAAAATGGGGTGGAGTAATGTACCTGGGAGAAGGTTGAAGGTATAAGACCTTCAGGTCTTTGCTCGACAGACGACACTTTCTTGAGCTGAATGCAACTGGATTATGCGATTCAAGGTTATATGTACCTTGAAGCTTCTTCCCTGTGTTCCCTTATTCCACGCAGAATGGCTTCCTCCCACGCCCGTCACTCAAGGAATAAAATCCGAGGCTGGAAAGATGGAGGTTCAAGCAATTTGAACTGGAAGTTGGAAGAGTTGGTTATTTTTGCGCCACTTGTGTGGCTTAAATAGAGAAGATGAAGAGTAGTTGGGTAGGAATGAAGATGTGGCATGGATCATGGATGTTTGGACAAGAAAATGGACAGGTTGGATGTGAGATAGGTGATGGATCAACGGTGGTAGAAATTAGTTAAGGTCGGGCATTTAAACATGCTAATAACATGAGTTCTTGGAGAAGATAGCTGCAGTGCTGATAAGCGCCAGCACGATATAAATCCAATGGTCAAATTACATTATAAATTATGTAATAATAAGTAAATAGTGTTATTATATATAAACAAAAAAGATAGATAATTAAATTATCAAAATTATGGTATATTTTACATTGATAAATAATATATATTTTATGATATAAATATACAATTTCAATATATATAATATGCTTTATAAATAACATGTACATTTTAATTAGATATTTTAATAAATAAATTACAATTTTTATATTCTATTAATTTATATGATAATAAATAAGAGTTATATGAATTTTTGTGGATTTTAATAAATTAGTTCACATATATTAATAAATACAAGTACATACAATGTAGTGCATTTTTACTTATGTTTATATGTTTTTTATTTATTTAAAATATTAAATACATATTTTATTTTTAGATATTATTCTATAAATAAACCACAAGATCAAGAAAATAATTTAAAATTGTGAAATCAATACTATAAATAGCATGTACAGAATAAATTCAACAACCTGGAAACCTAATTGTCATTAGGTCCAAAAATCGACTTTTGTGAAAAGACTTCGTTTCTATGAAATCACCTTCATTAACTAGAGAATTTTATAACTTAAACTTTAAAAGTGAGTGGAACAAAATTAGAGATCATATGACGAAGTTATGATATTCAGAAGTTGGGAAATTTATAATTTGGAAGTCTGTTTTCTTGGCATTTATACAAGTTGGAAAATATTTATTATATATATATATATATATTTATTTATAAACACTTTAGTGAAGAGTTTGATGAAAAATATGTTTATATGAATTAAATAAAATTAGATGAGGATTGTATATATATAATAAATAAATGGAATTAATGTGTAATGTACAAGGTCAGTTATTTTTGTATTTTCTTTCTTATCTCCCCCTACTTTATTGTTTGTCGATCAAGCCATGCTGACTTGATCTCCGGGATTAGGTTATAAAAATATATCTTACAACTATATTTATATTTTCTTCTAAGTCATATTGTACAATATATATACATATTTACAGTCTGCTTTATTTTTATTTTTTATTTTTATTTTTCTTATTATTTGTCATTTTAATGCATAAAAATGAGTTTTATTCATGAATATGCTTTTGATAAAAGATGAATACTAATGCATATTTACATGTATTTGTCAAGGGTTTTAAGATAAAATGCGACAGAAATGTTAATGAATTATGGATTCATCATTGATATGATTAGAAGTTTACGGAAGCTTCAAATGTTTTTAGCTACCTAAATTTCTGAGTGATTATTATATAGTATCGATCACGATAATAAGATCGATAAAACTTATCAATATAATTCGTACCAATTGTGTTATCTCGAACCGGAGCAGTAATGGTGTCTTGGCCCGGATATGCTAAGGGGTTACTTAATTGGCACATGCACTGCATTTGCAGTAGAAGCGCTCCTTATTAACATTATCTGTACGACCTGGTTGGATCCGTTTCAAGAAAGGTGGCATGAGAAGTCCCTGTTACTTTAACAACTAAAATGGAATAATAAAATGTACTAAGTGAGAGAATTCACTATATAGTAATATCAAGCAAATGAATTGTTTGTTGTTCGCATTGGATTGATGATTAATTTAATTTGATTAAATTAATTTAATAAAATTAAAATAAACGTTTATTATTAATAATACTGAAATTCCCTAGGAAGGATTACTCACGAGAATTTGATTCAAAATTATTAATCAAAATTTGAATGGGATATAGAGGATCATAAGATGACATCCATGGTCTCTTGTCATGGCAAAATGTTTGATTGTACAGTGGATATGCCTATGCGAAATCTTGTCTTCGACATACAAGCGCACATGGATCGAGTTCTTTACTTCTCAAAAGAGACATGACGTATGCATAGTGACCATAATATTGTTCCTCATATAATTGAGGTGGTACTGGATTGCGCATAGCAAGTGCTATTTATGTTGACAGATGGTTCAATTGACAATAAGTCAACATCACCGTAGGGGTGGGGGATCGGGTGTCAAAGACCTAATTGGGAAATTCAAGTTAGACTTTCAAGGTGGAATGAGTTCCTTCTTCCTTCACCTAAGTTGCATCTTCGCATATTATTGGAGTGTAACAAAGGTGGAAGGGAGATCCTAGATCTTGCTAGATATATAGTGGTAAGTATATCTCTTGCTTTGAGAGTTTGAAAGAGAATGAACATTAACAATTTTAAAAAGCAAGACAACTTTTATTTAAAATTCCTCAATCAAAGAAATAAAATAGGAATAAATAATTAATTTTGATATGTTCTAATAAGTGAAAATTTTAATCTCAGATATGAAATCCATGAACACACTTATCAAGCTTTTGAAGGTCAACTAGCTGACTGGATCGAACTATTTGGACTAGCTCCGAAATTCAGAGCTTCTTTTCTCTACAGAGTGGATATGCTATGTGCTAAATAAGAACAAACATGTGAACTGTGCCAGTGGAAGAATTAAACTTTAGTGAAAAATATGATGAAGATCATTAATTGTCTCGATGTTGCATTTCATGCTCTCTACTCAATGTGCTTTAGAAGAAACATATGGATATAGACGTTGCCCATGATATAATGCTTAATCTGAAAGAGATGTTCAGTGATGTGAACTGCACACAACACTATAACCTTCTAAAGGATTTATTTTGTTGCAAGATATTGGAACGGATCCCAGTTAGAGAAAATGTAATCAAATGTTTGGTTACCTCTCTGAGATGGATACTCTTAGGGTACAGATGGATGCAAATATGCAGTCCGACTTCATTTTATTGTCTCTAGCCAAGTCTTTCAATAATATTGTGGTATTGTACCACATGAATAAACTGAGATTGACAAATATTGAGCTCATATCTTCATTGAAGTCTATTGAGGATGCCATGAAGAAGGAGAATCCTACATACAGTGCAATGACTGCATTGGTCAAGGGAAAGCGAGGTCGGAAGCAAGGGTCTCAGAAGGGTCGAATCCAGAAAATGGAGAAGAAGAAGAGTCAAGTTCTTGGATCATCCTCTCAAGCTTCCACACTCATGGAATCCAAGAAAGTTGATGTCCGTCATCACTATAAGAAGTCAGTGCAATGGAATCGTAACTATCCAGATTACCTAAACAATATTGAAAAGAGTAAAGGTATGGCTCCAACAGATAAAAACTCTACTTTCCTCATTTAAACCAATTTTTTGTAGGATGATAAGTTAGATGGGTCATAAACCATTGTGCTTCTGTTCATACACGCAATTTGTTACATCTATTTCAGGAAATCAGAAAGCTTGATGAAGGGAAGATAGTCATCCATATGGGTTCTGATGCAATTGTTGCAGCAGTCGTCGTCGGGATGTGCAGACTATCATTATCTAGTAGGAGAGTCTTATTACTTAGAGAATGCTTCTATGTTCTCGATGTTAGAAGGAACTTATTATTTGTATCTAAGTTGGTTAGAAATGGATATTCATTCATGTTTTGTGAGAAACTTTTCATAAGTCATTATGGTAAATATATTCTAGATTGTTTTCTAACTCCAGATGGACTCTTTGAATTGTGCATTAGTAATTGTGTCATAAATGTTACTACTACTAATAAAAATCCTAAAAGAGCGAGAGATGATGGAAATCATTTAACCATGATTTGGCATCAAAGGCTTGGTCATTTATCCACTAATAAGATCAACTGATTGGTAAAAGATGGATCATCAGATTTCCTGGAGGTTCAATGTTTACCTACTTGTAAACATTGCACTCAAGGTAAAATGACCAGAGCACCCTTCCGAAATAAGGGTACCCAATTAACGAAAACTCATTCATTCACCTTTATTCCTTTATTTTATCTTTAAATTTCTAGATAAATGCACATATATATATATATATCTAACTTATACATATTAATTCACTGACAGTTGTATGTAAATAGTGCATAAATACTTGTATTTGAATACAAAATAAATGAATAAAGAAAGAAAAATAAAGGAAGTATTATAAATACTGACCGACCTAAGCCCCAAGACTATGTCAATATTGACTTGGTCGACAAGAAATAAAGTGGGGGAAGATAATGGTAACAAAATACAGACAAAATAACACTGTCACCTAAAAATCCTAGGTGCCCAATTGATTACATACGTAGCTAAAACTTACACTAATTTATACAAACTCTTACACATTACAAATAAAGATATTTTCAACACAAAACATGTACATACTAATACATAAAAAAATACAAAAACAAGTACACATAAAAATAACACACATTGTGACTGGGACACATAGATGGAAAAGCCGTAAACAGAACTTCATAAATCAATATCTTCTCTATATGAATTCAAAATTGACCGAACTCACCTTTATTGCACTCTAAATTAAATTATCTATCTATGAAGGTAGTTTCATAAAAAAATAGAGTTAAGATACAAAAGTTGGCTTTTTGGGTCCTATTATACCGTATACATGTATATTTTATTTAATTTATTCATTCTTTATATTTGTAGCTCTTATATTTTTCAATACTTGCAAATATTATTTGAAACATATTAAAAAAATATAAACATAAAAGAAAACCATTAAAATTCAATAAAATAAATGATGTTATAAATTACATATGTATATTATATCTATATTATACATACCTTTATTTATTTGAGTAAATAAATAAACTCAGAAAAATAAAATAAAAATCTGTAAATACATATTTTTATTTATTATAAATATATAAATTATGTAAATATAATAAAAAACTAAAATACAAAATAAAAATCAAATACATAATATAAATGTGTTTATGCTTATAAACACACTTGTAAAAATTAACACCTAATAAATAGGTCGATAAAAATAAATAAAAATAACCTAAAATAGTACATAAAATAATAAATAACTTTCGCATTTTATATTTTATTTGATAAAATCATTTTCTATTTTATTTTATTTTCCTTTTCTTTCTATTTGCATTTTTATTTTGTCTACCTCTGGTCAACGTGGACCAATGAGGAGCGGATTTGAGTTGATTTCGTTCAAATCCCCACTCTTCTTAAGCATGTGAATTTTAGACGTTGACGATCTCATTTCTCTCAATTTCTCTATCCAATGTGAACACTATTTAAGCCTAATTCCTTCATGAAATCTTCTCTCGATCCACGTACTTTCACACCCAGATGATTCCCTGGTCGATGGAGAGTTGAATTGAGCACAAACCCTAGATTTTTTGAACCCCTTCATCATCACTATAAAATAAATCCCATGACTTTAATTTGAGGTTTAATCCCTCATGAGAAGCTTTTGACCCCTTGAGTCGAGTCTTCGTGCGATCCTTAGTAATAGGAAGCAATTCCCTTCTATTCACATCAAGGAAAAGGCAAATCAGAGGTGATTCGAATATCGCCAGAGCTCTGCCTGCGAGTTTGGTTCCCATACCCTCCAGTTTAAGTGAGCCATTATTTCTGTTGTTTTCTTTCTGGTTCTTTATTTCTAGCCTAGCAGTAATGTTTCATTCGTCAGATTGAACCTAAATAATCGAAAATTTCCAAAAAAAAATAGTACACTGGAGCTTCAAGCTCCAACTCTATTCACAGTGCATCCTCACCATTTCGACCCATCCTGATCACCTCCACATCTTCCTCTCTTCACTGTTGTCGCTTCGAACCATCTACCCCCATGATCTCTCGCAGATCAGGGAGATAAAGGTCTGCCAGTCCATCGCCTCATCGGAGAACCTCCACCCGATCATTCCATCCAGTTTTTCCCAATCCAAGGGTCGAGGACGATCGTCTTTGAGCCCTGAGATTTTTGGTGCAGGTCTCATCCTAGGAGGAGATCATACAAAGGGAATCAAGTACGACCTAGACTCCAAGCATGCCATGTCTTCTCTAAGCTCCAGATCTCATCACAATGAGATCTAGAGTAATCTAAGGCACCAACAGCTCTAGATGACCTCCGAGAAGTCATAGAGCCATCTCAGGGATGCATATGCCGATGGAGTTGGAAGATATGATGGATAAAAGGAGGTCGGGCACTCAGTTTTTCCATGTTCTTTGTGAAGAGCAGGGATTGTCCAATCAAAGACCATGATCCAGTTTTGATCTTGTTCGTCGAATCCCGATAGAGCTCAACCGTTGATCCAGCTCCTATATCTAATTAGAGGTATCCATCATCAATCGATTTGCGTGCATCAGGGTCGTCCACATGGATAAGTGATTCAACACAATCGTTTGCTCACACGCGATAAGGGGTATTTTGCACACTCTCCCCTCTGCCATTATGCAGTTAATCTTTAGCCTTTAAACTGTCATCTGTAGTTATAAAACTTCTACAATAGTTACAATAAGAACCCTAAGGTTTCTTGTATTTGCGCTTTAGTCCATTCTACATCACCGCACGTGTATGCATGCGTGAAAGGGCGGGAATTTTACGTGGACCCCTTTGGGTGTTGTATATTTATATTTGATCTAGAAACTTTAAACATCAGTTGAAATATTATAGGTAAACTTGCACGCTTGGCCCTGTTATTTTGAATATTTGCATTTATACCCCTGTTAGTGCGTATATTATATTTAAATTATGAAATATATAATGTTCACCCCTGGACTTCTTTAACGTGTTATTATATGCTCTGAACATTCGTAGAAATTACAATTAGGTCCTTGTTTTGTAGATTTAATTTCCTATTTGTATTTTAATTAATAAAATTATCATTTCACATCTAAAAATTATAGGAAAATTATCTTAAGTGTATGGGATCAAATTATTTCACATATGATCTTAAGGCAATTAAAATTATTTTCCTATTTATAAAATTCAAAAACATTACATTTTCTCTTAATTAACATTTAAAAATCCATAAAAATTATAAATTTTTTTGAAATGTATTCATTTCTAGGGATATGAAGTTCTTAGAGGATGACTTCCTTAAAAGTTCAGACAATAGTGAAGCAAAAGAACTCACTGAATCCTTTGAGGATATTGAGATTCCCGAAGCAGATTTTGAAGAGACAATTAAAGATGATACACATTACCTCTTTGAAGGATTTTGAGGGTGGTTATACCATCTGAAAGGTATGAGTTCCATGTGTCAGAAGAGTTTGACAATGACCCAACTTTATTTGATGAAGCACTCACGAATCATGACATGGATAGATGGATTATAGTAATGAAGTATAAAATAGAGTCCATCCACAAGAACAATGTATGGACCCTAGAAGATCCACCTAAAGAGATCAAATCTATTGGATGTAAATGGATCTTCAAGAAAAAGACAAGATCTGATGGAAAGGTAGAGACATTCACGACTCTTAGCCAAGGGCTACAAGCAGAGAGAATGCATCAACTATGATGAGACATTCCCTCATGTGGCCATGCTTAAGTCCACCAAGGCACTGCTAGCTAAAGCTACACATCTTGAGTACGACATCTGGAAGATGGACGTTAGGACCGCATTCCTCAATGGATACATCGAGGAGACAATCTATATGGAGCAACCCCATGACTTCATTGCTGAGGAAGGCAAAGTATGCAAGCTGAAGAAATCCATCTATGGGCTCAAACAAGCTTCTCATAGCTGGAACATCTTTGACAGAATCCTGATGAACCATCTGTGTACAAAAAGCTTAGTAGGAGCGTCATTGTGTTCACCGTGCTTTACGTAGATGACATCCTTATCATTGGGAATGATACATGAATGATGAATAGTGTTAAGGTATAATTGTCCCATACCTTTTAGATGAAAGATCTTAGATAAGCCTCTTACATCTTTGATCTGAAGCTATTCAAAAATATAGAAAGAGGGTTCTAGGATTGTCTCAATATGGGTACATTAAGAAGATCTTGGAATGATTCCCTATGGAAAATTCTAAGGCAGGATTCCTTCCCTTAATACATAGTATACACCTATCTAAAGGAATGGATCATCAAAGTGTTAAGGAAAAGAAGGTCATGACTGGGTGCTCTTATGCATCAGTTGTGGGAAGCCTAATATATGCCATGAAGTATACAAGACCAGATATCTTCCATGCAGTGGGAGTGATAAGTCGTTACCAATCCTGCTATGGAGAGCAACACTAGAATGCAGTGAATAATATCTTCAAGTATCTAAAAAGGACACAAGATTACATCTTAGTCTATGGAGATAGTGATCTCCAAATCTTAGGATACATAGACTCCAACTTCCAATCTGACATTGATGATAACAAGTCAACTTCAAGGTTTGTAATCTTGTTGAACAATGGTGATTTGGAGAAGCAAGAAGTGGGATACTACAACTGATTTGACGATAGAAGTTGAGTACATTGCTGCATCAGATGCTGCAAAAGAGGCAGTGTGGTTGCGAAAGTTCATCTTGGAGCTTGTTGTAGTTTACTCATATACTCTCATCCCGCTGCTCTACGATAACACGTGGCCATATCTCAGGAGAAGGAATCCAAATGGCATCAAAAGAGCAATCATGTGGAAATGAAATATAACATCATTTAGGAGATACAAAAGCATGGTGACATCACAATCACTAAGGTGGCATATGCCAATAATCCTATTGATATCCTTATCAAACCTTTTTTACAAAAGGTTTTTGACCAACATGTAATGAGTATGGGTTTGAAGATTGTACCTGAATAGTTTTGAGGGCCAACGGGATATTGTTAGACATGGGAGCCTAGGGAGAATCATTTCTACAATAAATGTTATTGTAATCTTTGTATAGATTAATAAAAGTTATTATTTATTCACTCCTTGTCTCAGATTAATGAATGAATGCACTTATAAGTTCCCTTAATATAATTAGGGGGTTATGTACCATGGCCATCTTGATAATCATATAGTTGTGGATCCAATGGTTGGATCATAAAGGCTAGTGCATGGGAAGGAGAAGACAATCCTTGCTCCAAACGTTAATATCCTACCAATCTCTTGATTAAGCTTATAAAAGTCAGCTGACTAGTTGAGTTGGAGGGAGGGGGTAGCCAACTCGACTAGGCACAATCGATCAACTCGACTAATCGGGATGACTATTCGATCGACTAAGCGACCAACTTTTACATAGAGTTTTTTTATTTTTTATTTTTTTAATTTTGAAGCAAAATTATTATAATATGCTTAATCTTATATTTAAAGTCAATTACTTCTTTTGTTTCATTATGCTAGTATCGAAAATGTACAAATCTATGTGAATATATAAAAATATATGTATAAAAATGATTTATATATTTGAAATAATAACAAAATTCAAAGCCGAGTAATGGCTGATTAAATCTTATTAGTCGCATGATTGTTGATTAATCCTTAGTCGGTGACCTCACTACTGAGTACTGACTACTGCTTTCTGCAACCTTGCTCTTGATGCAGGTCCTCTACATAGGAATAGAGATTCTGAGGTGTCGGATAAGTAAGTCGAAGAGTTGAATTAATGAGATCAAGATAATAAAGATATATATATATATATATATCTTCAGTTGTCACGATACATGCACCCATCTTGTGACCAGAGATAGATGTGTTACAATATGTCTTAGTATGTACATTAGGCAGACCATTAGGTTGATGACCTAATCGAAGTCTATACAACAGTGAGACGTTTGAAGGATATGGGAAGAACCTCAAGCACATCACAGAAGCGTGTGGATTGCATCGAATGCGATCGAGAGCGACTAGTTACTCGATGCAGCGGAATTTAAAAATTTAAATGTTATGAAACCACATCATCCAAAAACCTTTCTCGGATCGTTTCATCTAAACCAGAAAAGGTATAAGGTTTACCTCTTGAAGCATGGTTGCGATCGAGTCTCTAAACTAAGAGACCTCCTATCTCAAGTCCGATCCGACGGAGGAGACGCCTACGAGCACGTTGATCAGACGCGTTCTTCTCGCAATCCAAGTTGATGATCCAAGCAACAAATCTCCTGATCTCGTCACACGAGATCCGACATATTCTTCACGAGCGAGGCGTACTGAAGGAGATGGAGATCCACGAGTAGATGATCCGACATCATAACGATGATGCTGCAGTGATGACGATTCTCGCAAGGGCTCCATGGTGGACGACCACTATGAGAGAGAGAGAGGGGCTTGGCGTGTGGAGAAAGAGAGAGGGAGAGAGAGCATTCGTTAATTGTCATAAACTTGTCTCTCGAAGATCAAGGGGCGCCTCTTCTTATATAGGGTTTTGGGAGTCCATGGATCTCAATCCATGGACAACACACAATCAATGGTTGAGATTGATTTGTGTTTCTTTCAATGACTAAGATGTTGTTGTAAAATCACAACAACAAATGGTTTAGTTTTGAATTAATTTGTATTGATAAATAAATATAATTAATCCTAATTAAAATCACTTTGACTAGAGAAGAGATAATGAGGAGACTAAACACATTCCATAAAATCGGGGGGGGGGGGGGGGGTGGGCTACTCTTCTCATCATTGAGTGTTGTAGCCGTCCACTCTTCTTGAGTGGAATGTATCTTTCTCCTCTAATTATCATGAGATCTCATTATCTCATGATATCTCCTCAATTTACAATAACTCTTATTGTAAATATTTTTGTCAAAAAAATAATTCGCAATTATCTTGTGAAAAATTTCAATCAAGCCATTGAAATTATGTGAATCTCATTCACAACCCAAAACAAAATGTAATTATATTTTCAACTAATCATTTAATGTGAATCCAATTCACATTAACAATTATTCAACAAATATAAATCTTAATATGCTCTCTTTAATATATTATAAATCACATTTATAATATACCTGAATAATATGGAAAGTGCTATCCACATTATTCCTATCCATGATAATTAAATCACATCTAATCATCTTGGATCTCAATTCTCATGTGCACAAACAATATGAATCATATTCACATTATTCACATATTTGATAATTAAATCACATTTAATTATCTCAGATAACTCTCCTAATAATATAATCAAATTTATATTATTCATGATAATTAAATCACATTTAATTATCCATTTTTCTCAATGATCGAATACATATATCAACAATGAAATTATCCATGAACTCTTTCAAGGATAATGCGCTTTCTCCGCAGATACTTGGAGATAAGGACATGGAGATTGTATTGTTCCATGTATAATGACTTGGATATTGAGATCAAATCCAGATCTTGCGGACATCCCATAGATGCTTGATTAAATCAAGACCGCAAAAATAATCTTCTCATTACATCTAAATCACATTCAGATCAATGTCCAACATTTGGACTAAGATCAGATTACTTCTTTATGAGAGGAGTCACTAAAATCCAGACCTATTTCATTACTCCCTCGGAATGGAAGCGTCATGGTTATACAATCGTTTATGATCACATCACCCTCAGATATTCCTAATACCTGTACATCCTGCATATTGGAAGTCCCATAATAAACCCGAAGTATAAGATCAATTCTACACTGTCTACTTCAGAGTTTTATAATCAAGTTTCATATTTGACTATTGGGAGTTGGTATTGATCACATGCTTTCCAAAAACATATATCATACCGAGGTGTTGATCATATACTTTCCAAAAGTATATATCAAACCTACAAATTCAGTCAAGCTTTCAAAGCAAGATGACCATGTATGGAATTTGATCTTCCTAATATCTCTTGAGTGAGCTCATGTCTTCCGGTTCAGTAATGAACCTGTTTGATCCCTTTGAGAGATCGTATTACTCATATGCCCTTATATGCACACCAGCGCACCGGTGTATAGACCTTGATTAGGTCATCAACCTATTAGTCTGCCAAATGTACATACTCAGACATATAGTAACACGTCTATCTCTTATCAGAGGATGCGTGTCTATATCGTGACAGCATACGGCATATGACTTTAGTTATCTCGATTTTGTTAAGTCAACTCTTTAACCTAACTAATTTGACACCTTCGAATCTCTATTAGTATGCAGAGGACCTACATCAAGAGGTCGGTCAGATATCAGCCAAGTGAGAAAGGATTGCCATCTCCTACTCAGGCTGGAGATCCTCTCTTAACAATCATTTAACGGTACTTGATGAGTCCTCAATCTAACTCTTTAGATATTCATCCAAGCACCGGCCTCTATGATTCAATAATTGAATCAACAGATGTATGATCATTAAGATGGCCATGGTACATAACCCTAATAGTACTACGGGACCTATTATGCAAATTAGTTATTCTTAATTTCAGATCAAGGAGTGATATTTGCAATAACATTTATTGCATAATGGCTCACCGTGGGCCCGCATGTCCAATAATCTCCCACTAGTCTAAAGAGTCATTAATGGGCTACTCATTTAAACCTGCACTCATGTGACAATCATAGGCTATTTAGAAAAACAACTAGGTAAGCTGATCACTCACTCTTTTCTCGAGAGACTACGCCAAGTCCTTTTATGATACTTGCATATCCCTTAGTAACAGTGCTCACATCCAATGCGAATGTTGCATCTTATGCAACCAATAGTCAATCTTGTCAGTTATAGTGTCCTTAACACTATAGATTAATAATTATTATAACCAGTATGCCAATAATCCTTATTAGAATACCCTTATTCCTAGAGATCTCTATCTCCTAAGGTATCCATAATTAATACCTTTTAGGTCACTATCTTTAAAGTCTTAAGTTCTTGAAGATAAGACTTTGAGATCACTATCTCAAAAATCTTTTGAAGATTTTGTTATTACTGCAATCAAGTGTTTTATCTCCTTAGTAGGATTAGTAACATTTACTACTCCCACTGCATGACAGATATCTGACTTTTGTACACATGTAGCATACACCCAGCTTCTCATAACTGATGCACAAGGGCAAGCGGTTTTAGCATTCACTTCCTCAACTCTTTGAGGTGCTATCCCTTTAGATAGGTCAATACCATATTTTAAGGGAAGGAAGCCTTTCTTAGAATTTTCCAGAAAATGAAACATGTCCAAGGTGTACTACTAATGTGACAGTCCCAATACGCTTTTCTCTTTGCTCCTGAACATCTTCAGAACTAAGATCCAAGAGGTATCCTTGAGATCATGTCTCAAGGTATGGAATAGCCACTTTATAAAACATTTATTATTATCCTTATATCATTCCAAATGATTAGGGTATCATCTACATATAGCACGATGAACACAATGGCACTCCCACTAAGCTTCACATGGCTCATCAAGATTCTATCTAAAATCATAACATTTATGATTTCATCAGATCCAATGTTCCAACTATAAGAAGCTTATTTACGTCCATAGATAGAGTTTCTTTAGCTTGCACACCTTGCTTTCCTAAACCATGAAGCCCTGGGGCTACTTCATGTGAATATCCTCGAAGAGGTATTCATAGAGGAATGCAAAAATGACTTCCAACTCGAAGATATCAAAGTCAAGTTGTGTAGCTATAGTTAGCAATATTCTGATGGGTTTAAGCATGGTCACTGAAGAGCATGTTTCATCGCAAGCGATGTCTTCTATTCAATGTGTAGCTCACGGCTACGAGTCATGCTTTGAAGGTATGTACCTTCTCATCAGGTTCCCTTTTTCTCTTGAAGATCTATTTACACATTAACGGGTCTTACCCATATAGGTGGATCCTCGAGGGTCTATATACAACACTTGTATACGAAGTATTCTTTAGACTTTATTGCTAAAATCCATCTTTCCATGTCGTTATCTTTAGAAGCTTCATCACATGAAGTTCGATCAATATCAGATTTCTCTGACACATGGAATCCATCCTCAAACTCATTTGAAAAGATATTAGTGTTTCATCTTTAATTGTCCTTTTAGTTTCCAACTTCAGGAGCCTCTTCATCTTCTCAAGATTAAATGAGCTCCTTTACTTCATTTTCATCTTGATTCTCAAGAGAGTGATCCTCTAAGAATCATATCCTTAGAGATGAGATCTTTTAAGAATCTCAAGGTCATAAAGTAGATATCCAATACTATCATTTATTTTCCTAATGAAGTAGCACTCTCTGGTGCTAGATTCCAGTTTATCAACATGGAACCTTATAAGAATATATATTGTAGTCTCTACTACATATATACCTTGGAAACTAAAAGGTAATTATGCTAATATTCATCATTTATCAAATCATGTCAAACATGATCCAATTGAATCTCCCTACAACTCTCTTGAGTTAGGTATATCAGGAGGAGCGAGATAGGAATGATATTCATATCTCCATAAGGTATTCTTTGAATTCATCTAACATGTACTGGATACCTAGGTTAGATCAAATTAATTTCATCTTCCTTCAAACTTTGGTTCCAAATCAAAATTGTGAAATCTTTGAACATTTCAAAGCTTTCTAAGGTGAAGGGAAGAAATCTCATGTCGCTAACATTCATCGAATGACATCACATATCATCAATGTTTATTATGATATAGATGATCCACATACATCAATATGTATGAGATCTTGAATATCTTGACATCTAACACCATTCCCAGAGAAGGGTGCATTGGACAATCTTTACTTTGAATACAATATTCACAAGTATATAAGATTTGAAATTTCAGACATTCTAAAGTTTCATCTCTTACTAGTCAATTGATCTCATCAGCAGACTAATGTCCAAGACTTGATGCCAGATCATTGTCAAATGATCTTCATCCTCCTATTGATCTTTTAAGGTTTAATTTTCAGTATTAGAAATGTTAGTGAACCATTCATTAATTTTCTAATTTATTAGAGTCCTCCAGATATCAGAATACTATCTGAAATATATCCATCATAACTCTTTATGATAGGTCTATTCCAGAATTCATGTCTATCTCCGACATTTAGAAATAAACTATGAGTGTTTTCTAATATCTAGGTAGTAGATACATTCTCGAAGACTAACGGCTCTCCCACTGAAAATTTGAAGTCTATCTATCCAACAGAGATTGTTGCAACAATTGCATCAATATCTATGTGGACGACTATTAAACCATAAGATCAACTTTTCTAGTCTTCTAAAACATATGCAACCAATTACGAGTGTTATTAGAAGAATGAGATACAATTATTAGACTTTTAATCTTATGCAAAAAGAACATCAATTTCAATGATTAAATGTAGATTATTCCGATGCACTATCTGAGTCCTTTTCTAAGGATCTAGATAGACTTGATAGTCATACTATCAACACATCAGCTCATTGCAGTATTGGCATTCATTCAAGTCTTTGGATGTCATATGTGTGGAAACCATAAAAGTATAGTCAACTCTTTGACTTTTCTTCTAACTTGGGTCCGACCCATGCTTTCACTGCGCTCCTTCATCTATAAACAACCATTTCTTAAGACAAATGATCTCTTATGTTGAATTCAAAAGAATTCAATATAAGAGTATTTCAACATTTATACATGCTTCATTTAATCCATACAATATGAATATTATGAAGCTTCATGAATGATTAGAGTATGATAGTAGGATGATTACACTCATCATATCTACATACATCTTAACTCTTAAAGACTTAGGTTCAGGTAGGTATTCAAACATTTTGAATACATCATCTCTTATAGAGCCACCATTCTGCATTATGCAGTGAACCATGTCATTCATGATTAAATGTCAAGAGCACATATGTATGCTAGAACATCTTCTTAGATTTTTATAAGGATTATTTGACAATTGCGATAATCATCGACATGACACTTCCAAAGTACATTCGATGAGAGATCAAGGCTATATAGACATACAAACCCTAGGTTATTGTCTTATTATCTATTTAATTGTCATTCCTCATTATTACGAGGAAACTTGCACATTGCAACCCCATACAATATGTGTCCAACTGCAAGTACAATATTTTGATTATGGATCCAATTCGAGATATTTTACTGGTTATTATTGAGTATAGTACTGAGTGGGTTTAATGAGGATTATCTGAAATAAGAAATTTGCATATAAGTATATAAATATATATTTTACTTTGATTTAGGAATTTTATATCAATGGTGTCTTGTATTGTCAACACTGAAAGTTCATTCCCTTAATCACTTTCAATGTAAGAGATATATTTACAATTATATCTCAATAAGTTCTGAGATCTCCTTTCTTATCTTTGTCACATCCCAATAATATGAGAACCTGTAACTCAGATAAAAAGAAGCGGGAACACATTCCACCTTGCAAGTCTAACTTGCATCTCCCAATTCGGTCTTTAACACCCAAGCCCACCACCCCTAAGGTGATGTTGACCCATCATTAATTGAACCAACCGTCAACAGGAATACAACTCGCTATGCGCAATCCAATATCGCCCCAATAATATTAGGACCCGATATTGGGGTCACTGCGCATACGTCCTTACTATTTAGAGAAGCGAAGACCTCGATCCAAATGGATTGTATGCAGGAGTTGTCCCTTCGGACAAGCGTCTCCTACATACAATATCTGACGACAGAACACTTCGCCTTGACGGGAGACCATGGATGTCACTTATGTGGTCCTCCATATCTTGTTCAAATTCTAATTAATTATTATGAATCATATTCAAATAATTAATCCTTCCAAGGGAAATAAACATCTATTCATATAGAGTGTTTTTAATTAGATATACTTGATTTAATCATATTAAATCAATTATCAATCTAATTCAATCAACAAACTTGATTGTTACTTGAATATATGGTATTATCTCAAAGTACGCATTATTTCAAATTTTAATCATTAGAAAATACATCATGATTTCTCCAGCATTATTGAGTCCCTACCCGCTGTCATGGCCAATTCCGACGGGAGTGGGACAGACCGTACACGGTGCAACCTGCTACCCCAACGCTCCCCGACTAGACACCATATCCACCTTAGGAAAGGATAATGCCAAATCAATCATCGTGTGCTTGAGATGATCATCGGTTTTTCAACCGAAATTATACCATTTAGTAATAATCAAAACCATTTTGATTATAAGAAAATTTGCTAGACAAATTCCCAAACCTATTCAAGTAACATGTTTGTTGAAAGTGTATCAAGTAACCAATTGGTGATCTAGATCAAATTCTAATCATTGGTTGAGGCCATGTCATTTAAAGGAAAAATTATCATTCAAATATTTCCCAAATTTTATCCATAATTATTCTAGAAAATTAACAATTAATTTCACAAGTTTCTTAAATGACTATCACAAGGTTCATGATAAGGATTAGGATTGCAATTTTCAGCAGTGGTCCTCACTTACTAAAATTAGCATATCTCATTCATTTTAAATCCAAATTAAGCAAAATCAGTTTCTAAAGTTTGCTAACTTGATTTAAAACAGAACCTATATGATTAGCATGCATTTCCAGGCGTTTTAAATCAGTAATTAACTCCTTATTTACGTCATCATTCGCCAGTCCCGAAACAGTGGATATATGTTCATTAAAATGATCATATCTCGAGTTATCGGATTCCAAATCATGCAAACTCAAATCCCACGGTTTCAATATATAATGGGTAACATTATTCAATTGAAAATTTTGTATTTAAACCTTTTAAACAGTGATGTGAAAATTGAAATGCGATAAAACTTTCACGAACCCTAACGAGCCCAAATCTTCCTAGATTTAAGGATCACATCTAAAACCTACAACATGGCTCTGATACCACTAGAAGGATATGTGAAGATCCTCAAGCACATCACAAAAGCGTGTGGATCACCTCGAATGCGAGCGGGAGTGACTAGTCGCACTAGTTGCTCGATGCAGCGGAATTTAAAAATTTTAAATGTGATGAAACCACATGATCCAAGAACCTTTCTCAGATCGTTTCATCTAAACCACTATAGGTATAAGGTTTACCTCTTGAAGCGTTGTCGCAATCAAGTCTCTAAACTAAGAGACCTCCTGTCTCAAGTCTGATCAGACGAAGGAGACGCTTGCGAGAGTGTCGATGAGACGCGTCCTTCTTGCAATCCAAGTTGATGATCCGAGCAACAAATCTCCTGATCTCGTCACCTGAGATCCGACATCTTCTTCACAAGAAAGGCACACCGAAGGATATGGAGATCCACCAGTAGATGATCTGACAGCATAACGACGATGCTGCAACGATTCTCACTAGGGCTCCATGGTGGATGACTACTATGAGAGAGAGAGGGGGGCTTGGCATGTGGAGAAAGAGAGAGGGAGAGAGACATTCGTTAATTGTCATAAACTTGTCTCTTGAAGAGAAAGGGGTGCCTCTTCATATATAGGGTTTTGGGAGTCCATGGATCTCAATCCATGGACAACACATAATCAATGGTTGAGATTGATTTGTGTTTCTTTCAATGGCTAAGATGTTGTTGTAAAATCACAACAACAAATGATTTAATTTTGAATTAATTTATATTGATAAATCAATATAATTAATCCCAATTTAAATCACTTTGACTATAGAAGAGATAATGAGGAGACTAAACACATTCCCTAAAATAGGGGGACGACTACTCTTCTCCTCATGGAGAGTTGTAGCCGTCCACTCTATTTGAGTGGAAAGTGTCTTTCTCATATAATTATTATGAGATCTCATTATCTCATGATATCTCCTCAATTTACAATAACTCTTATTGTAAATATTTTTCACAAAAAAATAATTCGCAATTATCTTGTGAAAAATTTCAATCAAGCCATTGAAATTATGTGAATCTCATTCACAACGCAAAACAAAATGTAATTATATTTTCAATTAATCATTCAATGTGAATCCAATTCACATTAACAATTAATCAACAAATATAAATCATAATATGCTATCTTTAATATATTATAAATCACATTTATAATATACCTGAATAATATGGATAATGCTATCCATATTATTCTTATCCATGGTAATTAAATCATATTTATCATCTTAGATCTCAATTCTCATGTGCACAAATAATATGAATCACATTCATATTATTCACATCTTTGATAATTGATAACTCTCCTAACAATATGAATCAAATTCATATTATTCATGATAATTAAATCACATTTAATTATCTACTTTTCTCAATGCTCGGATACATATATCAACAATAAAAATTATCTCTTTCAAGGATAATGCTCTTTCTCTGCGGATACTTGGAAATAAAGACAGGGCGATTGTATTGTTCTACGTATAATGACTTGGATATTGAGATCAAATCTCAAATCCAGATCTTGCGGACCTCCCATAGATGCTTGATTAAATCAAGACCGCAAATCTAATATTCCCATTACATCTGAATCACATTCAGATCAATGTCCAACATTTGGACTAAGATCAGATTACTTCTCTATGAGAGGAGCCACTAAAATCCAGACTTGTTTCATCACTCCCTCTGAATGGAAGCATCATGGTTATACAATCGTTTATGATCACATCACCCTTAGATATTCCTAATACCTGTACATCCTGCATACTGGAAGACCCAGAATAAACCCGAAGTATAAGATCAATTTTACACTATCTACTTCAGAGTTTTATCATCAAGTTTCTAATTTGACTATTGGGAGTTGGTATTGATCACATGCTTTCCAAAAGCATATATCATACCCAGGTGTTCATCATATACTTTCCAAAAGTATATATCAAACCTACAAATTTAGTCAAGCTTTCAAAGCAAGACGATTGTTCACCGAATTTGATCTTCCCAATATCTCATGAGTGAGCTCATGTTTTCCGGTTCAGTAAGGAACTTATATGATCCCTTTGAGAGATCGTATTACTCATATGCCCTTATATGCACACCAGCGCACCGGTGTATAGACCTTGATTAGTTCATTATCCTATTGGTCTGCCAAATGCACATACTCAGACATATAGTAACACATCTGTCTCCGGTCAGAGGATGCGTGCCTATATCGTTACCGCATACGACATATGACTTTGGCTATCTCGATCTCATTAAGTCAACTCTTTGAACTAACTAATCTGACACCTCCGAATCTCTATTCCCATGCAGAGGACCTGCATCAAGAGGTCTGCCAGATATCAGCCAAGTGAGAACGGATTTCTATCTCCTAGTCAAGCTGGAGATCCTCTCTTAACAATCATTTGATGGTATTGATGAGTCCTCAATCTAACTCTTTAAATATTCATCCAAGCACCAGCCTCTATGATTCAATAATTGAATCAACAACTGTATGATCATTACGATGGCCATGGTACATAACCCTAATCGTACTAAGGGACCTATTATGCAAATTAGTTATTCTTCTGTTCAGATCAAGGAGTGATATTTGTAAACTCATTTATTGCATAATGGCTTGCCGTGGGCTCGCATGTCCAATAATGTTGTGCATATAAGGGATATGAGTAATAATATCTCTCAAAGGGATCATACATGTTCACTACTGAACTGGGAGACATGAGCTCACTAATGAGATGGTGAGACCAACCAACTTCCAACAATGATCATCTTGCTTTAGAAACATAACATAGCTTGTAGGTACAATATATGCTTTTGGAAAGCATATGATTAGTACCAACTCCTAATGATAGAATGACAAACTTAATGATAAAACACTGGGGAAGGCCATTCAAACATGATTAGAACTCCAGCTTTGTTCTAGGTCTTCCAATATGTAGAATCTATGGGTATTAGGAATACTCGAGGTTGATGTGATCTTAATAGATTGTATAAGTATGATGTTTCCATTCCGAGGGAGTGAGAAACATGTTTGGATTTTTGTGACTCCACTCAGTGGACTAGTTATCCAATCTTAGTCCAAATGTTGGACAATGATCTAAATATGATTCAGATGCAATGAGAAGATTAGATATTTTGTCTGACTTGATCAGACATCTCTAAAAGGACTTCTAGATCAGGATATGAGATTAGATCTCAATGTCCAAGTCACTATACATGGAATATATAATTAGCATGTCCTTCTCTTCAAATATTCATGGGGAATGCATACTATTATTGAAAGAATTTAAGAATAATTATATTGTTGACAATATATAAGCATTAGAAAATTTATGATTAAATTGGATTTAATTATCATTAATGATGTGTATATAATTCACATTATTTGTACATATGTAGAGGCATCTAAGATAAATAAATTGGATTCATTATCATATATTAGATAAATGTGGATAATACTATATACAATAATCATGTATATGATCCATAATATCATAGAGAGATTAATGTGGATAGAAATATCTACAGTAATCATGGATTTCATCTGAGATTAAGAATGCACTATATTAGAATATGAAATATATATTCAAATTTAAATTTATATGATTAAGGATTTCTAATTAAATTAGTCTTGTTTTTCAAACTCTGAAAGTTCATTCCCTTAGTTACTTTCAAAGCAAGAGATACACTTACCATCATATCTCTAGCAAGATATGGGATCTCCTTTTTACCTTTGTTACATCCCAATTATATAAGAACTTTTTACTTGGATAAAAATATGCGGTAACTCACTCTGCCTTGCAAGTCCAACTTGCATTTCCCAATTCGGCCGTTAACACTCGAGCCCAACACCCATAGGTGATGTTGACACGTTGTTAATTGAATAAACCATCAACAAGAGTTACACTTGCTATGCACAATCCAATACTACTAAAGGTTATGGAAAGACCTTAAGTGCATCAAGGAAGCATGATCACGTCATATGCGATCATGAGCGACTAGTCGCACTAGTTGCTCAGTGCAATCGAATTTAAAATTGTAAATGATGAAACCACATGATCCGATAATATTTCTCGAATAGTTTCATATAAACCATAATGTAGATATCAGAATACCTCTTGAAGCATGGTTGTGATTGTGTCTCTAAAGCAAATGACCTCCTATCTAACATCCGATCCGATGGAGGACACACTTGCGAGCGCTTTAATGAAACATGTGCTCCTCACAATCCGAGTTGATAATCCAAGTGACAAATCTCCTGATCTCGTCACACGAGATCCGACAAATTCTTCACGAGATGCACCGAAGGAGACAGATACCACGAGCGGTCAAAGTGGTAGCACAATGACGTGGTGATGACGATGTCTTCTCTAGGACAAGAGGTGGACACCCACTCTTGTAGGAGAGAAGGGGAAACATGTATGAGAATGAGAGAGGGAGAGAGCACTTGCAATTGTTGTGTGTAAAAATGAAGAGCTAGGGTTTCCTCTTCTTTTATAATATTTGGGTAGTCCATGGATCACAAACTATGTACAACAAAAAAACATTTCTTGAGATTGATTTGTGTTTCTTTCAATGGCCATGATTTTATTGTAAAAGTACAACAACAATTAATTTAATTTAATTTAATATATATTGAATAAAAATCAGTATAAATTAATTTCAATTAAATAAATCAACCTTGAAGAAATAGGGAGGAGGCAAGTATCCTCCCATAAGGGGGTGAACAGCCACTAATCCTATTAGGACTTGGTGGTCGTCCACCCTCTCCTAATAGGAAGGTGACTTCCTTCTCCTTTTACACGAAATTACATATCCCATGAAATAATCCATAATTTTACAACAAAATCCATTGTAAATTATTTCATAAAAATAATTACAAATTATTTTGTGAAATATCAATCATACCATTGGAAATTTACAAATCACATTCACAACCAAAAATAATATGGAAATTATATTTTCAATTAAATGTCCAATGTGAATCCAATTCACATCAACAATTAAATTGTAACTATTATTTACAAATAGCTCTCTCTTATATATTATAAATCATATTTATTATATATGTGATTAATATTAATAGTGCTATCCATATTATTCATATCCATAATAATTAAATCACTTATTATATTGGATCATCATTCTCATGCATCTAAATAATATGAATCTCATTCACGTTATTTATGATAACTAAATCACATTTAATTATCCATTTCTCAATGCTTGGATATACATTTATCAATGGAATTATTCTTGAACTCTTCCAAGAATAATGTGCTTTCTTCGTGGATACTTGGAGATAAGGACACGACGATTATATGTTCCACGCATAGTGACTTGGATATTGAGAGAACACCTCAAATCCAGATCTCCGGGACCTCTCATAGATGCTTGATTAAATCAAGGCTGTAGATCCAATGTTCTCATTACATCTGAATCACATTCAAATTAATGCCCAACATTTAGACCAAGATCAGATCACTTCTCTAATAAGAGGAGTCACTAAAACCTAGACATCTTTCATCACTCCCTCAGAATGGAGGCATCATGGTTATACAATCATTTATGATCACATCACCCTCAGGTATTCTTAATACCCGCACATCCTGCATACTAGAAGAACTAAAATAAATCCAAAGATATAGATCAATTTTACATTGTCATCTTTAGGGTTTTATCACTCAGTTTCTCATTCGGTCATTGGGAGTTGGTATGGATCATATGCTTTCCAAAAGCATATATCATACATACAAATTCTTATCTTGCTTCCAAAGCAAGACGACCATGCATGGAATTTGATTGGTCCAAATATCTCCTGAGTGAGCACATGTCTTCTGTATTACAAGTGAACCTGTATGATCCCTTTAAGAGATCGTATTACTCATATGCCCTTGTATGCACACCAGCTCGCTGGTGTATAGACCTTGATTAGGCCATCGACCTATCCGTCTGCTAAATATACATACTTAGAAATATAACAATACATATGGCTCCAGTCAAAGGATGCATGCCTATATCGTGACAGTATACAACATAGGACTCGATTATCTCGATCTTGTTAAGTCAACTCTTTGACTTAACTTATCTGATACATCCAAATCTCTATTCCTATGCAGAGGACCTTCATGAAGAGGTCGGTCAAAAGTCAACCTATAGAGAAAGGATTGCCATCTCTTTCTCATGATAGAGATCATCTCTTAATAATCATTTAACAGTGTTGATAAGTCCTCAATCTAAGTCTTTAGATATTTATCCAAGAACCAACCTCTATGATTCAAAAATTTAATCAATAGTTATATGATCATTAAGATGGCCATGGTACATAATCCTAATTGTACTAAGGGATCTTATAGTGCATTCATTTATTTAATCTCAGGAAGGAAGTGAAACCAATAACTTTTATTGATAAATCAAAAAATACAATAACATTTATTGTAGGAATGGTTCATCTCGAGCTTACATGGCTAACACTCTCCCACTAGTCCTCGGAACCATTCAGGTATAATCTTAAACCCATACTCATTACTTGTTGGTCGAAAATCTTCTGTGTCAAATGTTTGGTAAGCAGATCAACAATGTTGTCGGCATAGGCCACCTTGGTGATGATGATGTTACAATGCTTTTGAATCTCTCGATTGATGTGGTATTTCCTTTCCACGTGCTTGCTCTTTTGATTCCATCTAGGTTCCTTCGTCTGAGCTATGGCTCTCGTGTTATCGCAGAGTAGCGGGATGGGAGTATCAGAGGAAACTACGCCAAGCTCCAAGATGAAATTGTGCAACCACACCACCTCCTTTGTAGCATCTGATGTGACAATGTATTCATCTTCCATTTTTGAATGGGTTGCAGTGTCCTACTTCTTGTTTCTCCAGCTCACAACACCACCATTTACTAGAAACACAAACCCTTATGTCAACTTCCGATCATCAATATCATACTAGAAGTCAAAATCTGTGTATCCTAAGACTTAGAGATCACCATCTCCATAGACCAAGATATAATCTTGCGTCCATCTTAGATACTTGAATATGTTCTTCACTGCATTCCAGTGTTGCTCTCCATAACAAGATTGATAACGGCTTACCACTCCCACTGGATGGTAGATATCTGGCCTTGTGCACATCATGGCATACATTAAGCTTCCTACACCTGATACATAGGGACATCCAACCATGGATTTCTTAGCCTCAACACTTTGAGGAGCCATCCCTTTAGACATGTGGATATCGTGTTTTAAGCGAATGAAGTCTTTCTTAAAATTCTCCATATGAAAATTTTCCAAGATATTCTTAATGTATCCATATTGTGACAATCCCAAGATCCTCTTTTCTTGATTTTTGAAGATCTTCAGACCCAAGATTTAAGAGATTTCTCCAAGATCTTCCATCTTGAAGTTATGAGATAGCCAAATCTTAACACTGATCATCGGTCTTGTATCATTCCCAATGATAAGGATGTCATCTACAAAAGTACAATGAACACAATGGAGCTCCCACTAAGCTTCTTGTACACACACGATTCATCACGATTCTGCACAAAATCATAAATCTTTATGGTTTCGTCGAATCTGATGTTCCATCTACAAGAAGCTTGTTCGAGCTCATAGATGGATTTCTTCAGTTTGTATACTTTACCTTCCTTGGTTATGAAGCCTTGGGGCTGCTCCATATGGATATCCACCTCAAGATATCCATAGAGGAAAGCCGTCTTGACATCTATCTTCCAGATGTCATAGTCAAGATATGCAGTTATTGCCAGCAGTGCCCTAATGGACTTAAGCATAGCCACATGAGAGAATGTCTCATCGTAGTCGATGCCTTCTCTCTGTGTGTAGTCTTTAGCTAGGAGCCGTGCTTTGAAAGTCTCCACTTTCCCATCAGGTCCCTTCTTTCTCTTGAAGATCCATTTACAACCAATGGATTTTACCCCTCTAGGTGGATACTCTAGGTTCATAAACTATTTTTATGCATGGAGTCTATTTCATACTTCATTGCTAGCTTCCATCTATCCATGTCATGATCTGTGAGTGCTTCATCAAATGAAACGAGATCATTTTCAGTTCACCTGATACATGGAATCTGTACCTTTCAGGTGGTGCAACCACCCGCGAACTCCTTCGAAGAGGTATGAGTGTTACATCTTCATTTACTTCTTCAGTTTTTGGTTCAGGAAACTCAGTATCCTCAGGAGATTCAATGAGTTCCTTCATTTTATTATTGTCTTAACTCATAAGGAAGCCATCCTCTAGAAGTTTTACATCTCTAGAGACGAATATCTAATGAGTCTTAATTTCATAAAGTTGGTACACGATACAATACTTAACATACCTAATGAAGTAGCACCCACGAGTGTGTGATTCTATCTTACTTGCATCCACATTCTTCGCATGGACCAAGCAACCCCAAATCCTCAAGTGTCTAACATTGGGTTTGGTTCCATACCAAATCTCATGAGGAGCTTTAGGTACAACCTTGTTAGTAATCTTATTCAGGATATATATTACAATCTCTACTACATATCCCCAGAAACTAAGTGGTAAATGTGCTTTACTCGTCATTAAACGAACCATGTCCATGATGTTCCTGTTGTGTCTTTCAACAACACCATTAAGTTGGCAAGTTTCAGGAGGAGTGAGATTGGAGACAATTCCTCGCTCTTTAAGGCATTCCTTGAATTCATCTGAGAGGTACTTTCCACCTTGGTCAGATCGAATCCATTTAATCTTCCTAGTGGTTTGGTTCTCAACTAAAGCCATGAACTTTTTGAACTTTTCAAAGGTTTCAGATTTATGATGTATAAGATAAACCTGTATCGTGAATGGTCATCAATAAACATCAAATAATACGTGGTACTGAAGGGACCACATACATCAGTATATATTAGGTCAAGAATACCTTTGCATCTTGTAACTTTGTTACGGGAAGGCATCCTAGTCATTTTACCCCAAATACAATTTCACTGGTAGGGAAAGATTGAACTTGTAGAAAATCTAAAGGTCCATCCTTTATCAATCTATTGGTCCTATCAACAGATACATGATCAAGCCTTTGATGCCAAATCATATTAGAATGATTTCCATCCTCCCTAGTTCTTTTAGGGTTTTTATTAATGGCAGTAACATTCATGATATTTCATTAATGAACAATTCATAGAGTCCACTAGAAGTCAGAGCATCATCCGTAATATATTTATCATAATGACTTATGACAAGTTTATTAGAGAACAGAAATGAATATCCAAATCTAATTTATTTAGATACATATATTAAGTTCCTTCTGACATCTGGAACATAAAGATATTCTTTAAGTACTAGGAATCTCCTACTGGATAATGATAATTTGTAGGTCCCAACGATAATTGCTGCAACAGTTGCATCAAATCCCATCTGGATGACTATCTCCCCTTCATCAAGATTCCTAGTTTCCCGAAATAGATGCAACAAATTACGTATATGAACAGAAGCACTAGAATCAGTGACCTAACTGCCTTCTCATCCTACGAGAAAATTGGTTTCAATGATGAGAGCAGAATTCATACTTGCTGGGGCTTTATCTTTATCAAAAGATTTAAGGTACTCTGGGCAGTTACGCTTCCAGTTCCCCGACTTCTTGCAGTGATGACAGACATCAATCTTCTTTGATGCCACAAAAGCGAAAGCATTAGAAGATGAGGCAATACATTGACTCTTATTCTTTCTCTCCGGAGACGGGCCCTTATGAGATCCTTGCTTCCGAACACGCTTCCCTTCAACCTATACAACCATGGCACTGCCAGAGGGATTATCTTTCTTCATTACATCTTCTGTAGACTTTAATGAAGCCATCAACTTAACATTAGATAAGTTCATCTTGTTCATGTGGAATGATACCACAAAGTTATTTAAAGACTTGGGGAGAAACAACAGAATGGAGTCAGACTATATATCTGCATCCATATCAGCCTCGAGAGTTTCCAGTTTCGAGAGGTACCTAATCATTTTGAGTATGGGTTCTCTAACTGAAGACCATTCCTACATTTTGCAGTGAATAAGATCTTTCATAATGTTAAAATGTTGAGTGTAGTCAACATTACCGAGCATATCCTTGAGATTCAACATAATATCCTGGTAGTTATCCATCTCCACATGTTGCTTCTAAGGCACATTGGAGAGAGATCTCAGAATATAACATCTGGCCAATGTATGATCTTCATCATATTTTTCATTGTATTTGTTTTCTTCCAGTATCTTAGGGTTTACATGCTTGTCCTTGGACAACACAAAGGATATGCGGTCCGCACAAAGGACAAGATCCAAATTACGGATCCAATCCGAGTAATTTGGACCGATCAATTGGTTGATCTCCAAAAGCTTTGTGAGTGGATTTATGGACTTCATTGTCTGCAATTAAGAATGCGCTATATTAAAAGATATGAATAATTATATATTCAAAATTAAAGTCTTTGATTAAGGATTTTTAATCAAATTAGTCTTTCCTTTTCGACTTTGAAAGTTCATTCCCTTAATCACTTTTAAAGCAAGAGATATACTTACTGCTATATATCTAGCAAGAAATGGGATCTCCTTTTCTACCTTTGTTACATCCTAATAATTTGAGAAACTAACTCCGGTAAAAAGAAGAAGGAATACATTCCGCCTTGCAAGTCCAACTTGCATTCCTAATTTGATCTTTAACACCCGGGCCCACCACTCCTAAGGCGATGTTGACCCGTTGTTAGTGGAACCAACCATCAACATGAATAGAACTTGATATGCACAATCCATATCGTCCCAATAATATGAGGAACTGATATTGGGGTCACTACGCATACGGCCTTACTCTTTCGAGAAGCAAAGAGCATGATCCATGTGCGCTTGTATGCATGAGCTGCCACTTCGGACATGCGTCTCGTACATACTATCCATGGCGACCAAACCCTTCTCCATGATGGGAGACCATGGATGTCACTTATGTGATCCTCCATATCGTTTTCAAATTTTAATTAATTATTATGAATCACATTCACATAATTATTTCTTCCCAGGGAAATAATATTATATTCATACTAGAGTGTTGTAATTGAAAACAATTAATTCAATCATATCAAATCAATTACTAATCCAATTTAATCAACCAACAAACAATATTGATTGTTACTTGAAAGGATGGTATAATCTTAAAATGCGTATTATTCAAATTTTAATAATTAGAAAAAACATCATGATCTCTTCAAGCATTATCCTTTCCTTACCTGTTGTCATGGACAGTACACATAGGGTGTGGGGCAGACAACTCACAGAGAAACTTGTTACCCCAACGATCCCAGACTAGACACCATATCCACCTTAGGTTAGGATAACGTGATTTGATAATTTTGTATTTAAGATGTTATTCAGCATTACAATCGAAGTTATACCATACAATATTTATCAAAATCATTTTGATTAATATTATAAGTATATTTTCTAAAGAAATTCCAAATCCTATTCAAGTAACAATGTTTTGCATGTGGAAATTATCCTACATCTATTGTAGATAAACTAGGGTTTTCATGAAACATACATTCAATATCCTATGATGATTAATCAATTATTTTCATAATTATTAGGAATCATATTTAATCAAGGAAAATTTATAATTTCATAATTTCTATTGAATTATAAACACATTAAGTAAAGAGTTTTGATGATCTAATCATCTTCTGACTCATGTCCACTAATTATAGAATATATTGGGCAAACAGAGTCAGAATCACGTGAAATAAATTCGAGCTCTTTACTGGTTTGATTCTATACTTAATCAAAGTATTTATTTTATTTTCATGACAGGAAAAAAGTAAGTAAAAATGTTTTCTTATAGATCCATGATGTCATGCGGAATAAATTTTCATGGCAGGAACTCTTTAAATCATTTTCATGCACTTTTTGTACCAACATTGGGTTACTATTTTTGGGACATATTTAGACATTCTAAATATATTTTAATAACAAAAAAAGTCCTAAATAGTGCACAAACATTATTTTTTGATTAAGTGAAAAAACCGATTCGAATCTTTCATCCAATGCAATAACAATGACTCTCGCACATCTGAAACATGAACCTCAATCGCCTAGGGTTTCAGATCATATCCAAGACCTCGACCAAGGCTCTTATACCACTTGAAGGTTATGTAAAGAAACTTAAGCGCATTAAGGAAGCGCGAATATCACATCATATGCGATCATGAGTAACTAGTCACACTAGTTGCTCCGTGCAACTGAATTTAAAATTCTTAAATGATGAAACCACCTGATCTGAGAACATTTCTCGAATAGTTTCATATAAACCAAAAAGTATATATCTGAATACCTTTTGAAGTGTGGTTGCGATCATGTCTCTAAAGTAGGAGACCTCCTATCTCAAGTCTGATTCGACAAAGGAGATGCTATGATGAAACACATGCTCCTCGCAATACGAGTTGATAATCGAAGCGACGAATCCCCTCATCTAGTAACACGATATCTGACATATTATTCACAAGAAAGGTGCATCGAAGGAGACAGATATCCCCGAGCGGTCGAAATGGCAACACAACGGCATGGTGACGTTGATGATCTTCTCTAGGGCAAGAGGTGGATGCCCACTCTTGTAGGAGAGAAGGGGGCACACGTATGAGAATGAGGGAGGGAGAGAGCACTTGTAGTTGTTGTGTGTAAAAATGAAGAGCTATGTTGCCTCTTCTTTTATAATATTTTGAGAATCCATGGATCAAAATCCAATGACAACGCAAAATCAATGATTGTGATTGATTTGTGTTTCTTTCGATGGATATGATTTTGTTGTAAAAATACAATAAAAACTAATTTCATTAAATATATATTGTATAACAATAAATATAAATATTTTCAATTAAGTCAATCAACCTTGCAGAAAAAGGAAGGAGGCAAGCCTCCTTCCATAAGGGAGTTGGATGACCACTAATCGTATTAGGACACGGTGGTCATCCACACTCTCCAAATAGGAAGGTGGCTTCCTTCTCCTTTTATATGAGATTACACATCCCATGAAATTCTCCATAATTTCTAATGTGAATCTAATTCACATCAACATTTAAGCTATAAATCTTATTTACAAATAGCTCTCTCTAATATATTATAAATCACATTTATAATATGTGTGATTAATATGGATTATGCTATCCACGTTGTTCATATTCATAATAATTAAATCACATTTAATTATTGGATCATCATTCTCATGCATCTAAATAATATGGATCTCACTCACATTATTTATGATAATTAAAGCATGCTTAATTATCCATTCTCAAAGCTTGGATACACAATTATCAATGAGATTATTCTTGAACTCTTTCAAGAATAACGAGCTTTCTCCGTGGATACTTGGAGATAAGGACATGACGATTGTACATTACATGTATAGTGACTTGGATATTGAGATCACATCTCAAAACTAGATCTTGGCGACCTCTCATAGATGCTTGATTAAATCAAGGTCATAGATCTAATCTTCTCATTGCATTTGAATCACATCCAGATCAATGTCCAACCTTTGGACTAAGATCCGATCACTTCTCTAATAAGAGGAGTCACTAAAATTTAGACCTCTTTCATCACTCCCTCATAAAGGAAGCATCATGGTTATACAATCGTTTATGATCACATCACTCTCAAATATTCCTAATACCTACACATCCTGCGTACTGGAAGACCTAAAATAAACTCGAAGATATAGATCAATTTTACACTATCGTTTCAGGGTTTTATCACTAAGTTTCTCATTCTGTCATTGGGAGTTGGTATCGATAATATCTTTCCAAAAGCATATATCATACCTACAAATTCTTATCCTGCTTCCAAAGCGAGACAACCATGAATGGAATTTAATCGGGTCCCAATACCTCATGAGTGAGCTCATGTCTTCCAATTCACAAGTAAACCTGCATGATCCCTTTGAGAAATCGTATTACTTATATGTCCTTGTATGAAGATCAACTCTCCAGTGTATGGACTTTGATTAGGCCATCAACCTATTGGTATGCCAAATATACATACTTAGACATATAGCAATACATGTATCTCCGATCAGAGGATGCATTTCTATATCGTGACAATATACAACATAGGACTTGGTTATCTCAATCTCGTTAAGTCAAGTCTTTGACCTAACTTATCGGATACACCCCAATCTCTATTCCTTTGTAGAGGACCTGCATGAAGAGGTCGGTCAGAAGTCACCCTACAGAGAAAGGATTGTCATCTCCTTCTCAGACTGGAGATCATCTCCTAATAATCATGTCATGGTGCTTGACGAGTCCTCAATCTAGCTATTTAGATATTCATCCAAGCACCAACCTCTATGATTCAACAATTGAATCAAAAACTATATGATCATTAAGACATCCATGGTAATAACCCTAATTGTACTAAGGGATATTATAATGCATTCATTCTTGTAATATCAGACATGGAGTGAAATAAACCAATAACTTTTATTAACAATCAAACATAATAACATTTATTGTAGGAATTGTTCGCCTCAGGATTACATGGCTAACAACTACCCCATTATATGAGGATCAATATTGGGGTCACTACATATATGGCCTCATACTTTCGAGATGCAAAGAGCCCAATCCATCTACGCTTGTATGTAGGAGCTACCACTTCAGACAAGCGTTTCTAGCAAACAATCCATGATGATGAAACCCTTCACCTTGACATGAGACCATGTATATTATTTATATGAACCTCCATACCCCCTTCAAATTTTTATCCGTTATTATTAATCATATTCACAAAATTAATTCTTTCAAAGGAATTACATCTCTATTCATAACATAGTGTTTATTTTAACTAGATCTAATTAATTTATCATATTAAATCAATTATCAACCAAATCAATCAACCAACAAATAATTAGGGTTTGCTTGATATTACCATATAGTATTATTCCTCGCAAGTATGCATTATTCTTGAGTTTTCGCAATTAGAGTACAACTTGACTTACTCATATTACCCTTTCATCAAAATGGATCAAATTAGGCTGGACATATAATGCTAATAAAGAGCGATTCCACTCCAAATATTGTGAAGGGTGCCAATTAAGTAACCCATTAGCATATCCACGACGTAGACACCATCATCAAAATGATTTGAGAATATAATCATTAGATCAATGTGCC
Organism: Ottelia alismoides; assembly: GCA_037367405.1. Lineage (NCBI taxonomy): Eukaryota > Viridiplantae > Streptophyta > Magnoliopsida > Alismatales > Hydrocharitaceae > Ottelia > Ottelia alismoides. Next base: position 977,796 of record JAZKJV010000430.1, read on the forward strand.
TGTGATTTTATTGATCATTCCTTTGATGACTGGTATTATACTACATATTAATCTCTTAGAAATCTTAGGCATCCTAAAAAAATTTGAGATTCTAAATTTCTAATCATATCAAGCAAACATGTGTTTCATGTAAAAGTTGACATACAACTATTGTAGGTTAACCTAGGGTTTTGTCATGAAATAATCATTCAATGACTATTGATATTTAATCAAATATTTCCATAAATATTAAGTATCAATTAATAATGGTAAATCCATAACTTCCTTGATTGATATTGAATGATAAACATATTAAGAAAGTAATCTTGATGATCCAATCATCATCCCACCCATCTCCACTAAACATGGAATATCAAGGGCAAACGGAGTCAGAATCGCATGAATAAAATCATGCAGTTTGTTGGTTTAATTCTCTACTTAATTAAAGTATTTATTTCATATGCCATGATGGGAAACTATAACCAAAAATTAATTTGGTATAGATCCATGAATAAATGCAAAAATAATGTCACTACAGGAACTTTTTGAATTTTAATTTATACACTTTTAGTGACAATAATTGGATACTAAGTTGGGAACATATTTAGATGATCTAAATATATTTTATTACCCAAAAAAATCATCCAAAATTATGCATAAATAATAGTTTTTTGATTTAGCAAAAAGCAATTCAAAACATGCATCAGATGCAAAACAAGTTCCTGCGCAATGGATATACAAAACCTCGTTCACCTATGGGTTTGGATCATATCCCAAACCGTTAAACTGGCTCTGTTACCACTTTAAGGCAAGGTCTTATGCCTTAGCGCATCACGGAAGTGTGTAGATTGCATCAAATATGATCTAGGGCAACTGGTCATCTAGTTGCAAGTGGCAGTGGAATTTAAAAAAATAAATAGATGAAATCATATGATTCACGAAAACTCCTCAAATCATTTTGTAAATATCACAAATGAGTAATTAGGATTACCTCTTGGAGCGTGTTTGCTATCTCTATTCTCTAAAGTAAGAGATCCTCTGGTCTCAAGTCCGATTTGACGTGGAAGCACTTATGGGCGTGTAGATGACACATGAAACTCTCGCAATCCAAGTTGATGATCCAATGTTGGAATCTCTTTTTCATCTCACGAAATATGGACCCACGAGCAGTTGATCCGGCATCACAATGACGTTTCGACAACGGCGATGCTCTCAATATCCCTAAAGTGGATGGTCACTAGGGTCTGAGAGAGAGAGGCTATGAATCTGTGAGAGAGAGATGTGTTTCTCTTGCAATTGTGTAGTAGAAAAGGCCAGGGCTACCCTTTTTTATACTATATTAGATGGTGGAGACACACTTCTAATTCAAATCAATGGTTGAGATTTTATTGCATAAATTTGCAAGATTAATTAATTAATTAATTCAAAACGAAATGAATAAGTTGAAATATTCTACAACAAATTTAATTTAAATTAAATCAATTAATTTTCATGAATAAAACAGGACAAGACAACCTTTTCCCATAAAGGGGGAAGGGGATATACTCTTTCCACTTTTACTCAAGGTGACACCCAAACTCAAATGGAGAGAGATTTTCTCTCTAATTATCATCTAATGTAATATTATTACATTAAATCATTATTCATGAAGTTATTTGTCAACAAAATATCATCAAATAATTAGAAAAATATTGTGATAATTACAAATAAGTCATTGATAATTATGAATCATATTCAACCAACCAATATAAAATGTAAATTGCAATTACAATTAATTGAATGTGAATCTAATTCACATCAACATTTAATTTGTAAAATTCAATTCACGATTAAATCTCTCCAACATATTTTAAATCACATTTATAATATTTATAATTATTATGGAAAGTGATATCTATATTAATCATATCTTTGCTAACTAAATCATATTTAATTATCTTAGATGACTATTCTCATGTTCCCAAATAATATGAATAATATTCATATTATTCATGATTAAATCACATTTAATTATCCATTTCCCATTGCTCAGATGCATTATCAACAATTGAATTATTCTTGAACTCTTTCAAGAACAATGTGCTTTATCCGTATATACTTGGAGATAAGGACATGGCGATCGTACATTGACCAGTGTAGTCAAGTCATCCAGCTGCAGGCTCACATGGTATTACTTTGATTCTCAAGCTTGCTTATTTTCTATACAACATATATACATACTCCAGCAGGCATTTTATTTTTATTTGCAGGCATGTTCACTTTTTTGGAGTTTTTTTCAACATACTATTTACAACAGCATTTACATAAGGAGTTTTTCCTCTTGAGCATGAAGATTATCCCTCTTTTGAAGCTTTATTGCAACCCACACTCTCATGTCATGCGACTTCATGGCAACTAGATCAGGTTGGGGTGCACTTCCCTCCCTAGGCGAGGACGAATGTTTCCACCCGCATGCATCTCAGACTGGCAAATCTGACCCCCACACCACTCCAACTGAGTTGAGCATAGTGAAAGGTGCAAGTGTCCAAGTTAAGTCACAACCGACAAGAGTCATGCGTACGTCTCAAAAAGTTCTAGTTAGTCAATTGAGGTGACTTGAACTCGGCCCTGAATCTCAAAGAATTAAGTCCCAATGGACCTGAAGTACCTTAGACTTAGTTCTCATAAGGTTCCAGTGTGGTTAGGTGCGGTAAGGTCCAACCAAGTTCCAATCTTTGATTTTATTGGTCTAGTTCAATCATCAAGCTCAATCAAAGAATATGAATGATATTCAAATGTTATGTACAATGCAGAAAGAATCATGCAATTTTTCACAAAGATTTTGAAAATAAAAAGAATTTTTAGTGAAAAGAACTTTAGCACACAAAATATGAAATATTTATAGCTATTTACACGGGTGTGCTGCTTTTTATTTATTCACAAGGGTTAAGAATTTTAAAGAATTTATAAATTATTTTTATAGGTATATATACACAATTGATAAAGAATTTTATTTTCATTTATAATTATATACACATTTTATTCCTATTTTAATGATGCACTTATTCCCCAAATTTATTTGAAAACCATTTTGAAAACTATAGTACAAAATAATTTTTGTAAATATTTACAAATATTTGAAAGCCATTTTGCAAAAAGTTTTCAAACAGTATATATACAATTTTCAAAATATTTTTCCAACCATTTTCAAAATCATTTGCAAATAGGTTTTCAAAGCTTTTATTTCATACAAATAAAAGTATTTTTACAAATCAAAAAATTTTTACAAAGGTTGAAAAATATTTCACAAAAAGTTTTCCAAACGGGCCAGACCATTTTTCAAATCATTTTGCAAAAATATTTTTAACCTGATTTATTAATCAGTAAATACAAAAAAAATTTGGGAAATAAATTCTATTATTAAATGAATTAATGACTTATATATGTATATGTAGCCATATTTATTAATAATTATAGGAAAGTACGAGTTATAGTTAAAGTATATACATAGTATATACGACCGCCCCATACTTAGTATGAGCTATGTCCTCATAGATCGAAGAGAAAAAGAAAGGACATAAATCGTACTGAGTATAGAAAAGCCTATACTACAACGATTGAAGAAGGAATGAAAGAATGAATCGATAAATGAATAAGAAGGTGACCGACCCCCCTATACTTAGGACCAAAAAATCCTAAGTATAGTAGACTGTACACAAAGCAGGGAGGTTCAAGGGTGGGAATAAATAAATAAGAATAAACAGATCACAGCTCGGTCGGTCTCCCCCTATACTTAGAGTGAGATATCCCTAAGTATAGCAGGACAAATCAACAAGAGAGGAGACAGTAGAGGGGAACAAAGAATGAAGAATCCAGGTTGCGCACCCCCTATACTTAGGACAAAGCACATCCTCAGTACAGAAAACTGATTAAAAGGGGTGACACCTTTTCTTTAGAAAATGAAAAACGAAAAGGAAAAGAAGAAAAGATATATATAGATAGACGAAAAGATCATAGAGAATGTACACATCACCCCCTATACTTAGGGCGAAAGATCCCTAAGTATAAGCAACGACAGGAGTGATGAAATAGAATATAGAAAGAACAACATGGTGTGTACCCCCTATACTTAGGACAAGGTACGTACTAAGTACAGGCATAAGGATATGGCAAAAGTTCTAGGGTTCACATAACATCAGGGAGACAGAATGAATATAAGATAACACATATATACAAAAGGGTATAGACTGGCGAGGTACAGGACGATATCTGACAAGTGAATACCGTGCTCTCGTCATCGTCTCCCTGTGAGAACGAAGACAACGTCAGAAAGTGAAAAGACACCCGAGTATGCAATCAAGTGGGTGTCAGCTACCGGGGATAAGAGAGCAAAAACTAAATCATGGACTGGTAGCATGAAGTAGATCATCGGCTTATAAGGAAGGAATGAGTGATCGAAGCTGATACTGTAAGACTTTGTGGAGGAAAGAATAGTAGAGACTCCTTCAAGTCAATCAAAGTCTCAAAAAGATATGAAAGGTAAAGAGCATGAGACTTTTCTAATGTCGCAGCGTGGTATCCGGTGGTAATAAAATCAGAAAGTCACAACAACACACCAAACACCAGAAGTCATGGCTCAACCCTGCGAGGGTCGTCAAGATGAGCAGACTCAGATGAGTCGAGGATCCAAAATAAACAGAAGACTCAGTTCTGTGCTCCAACAGAAAGGAGACACAACCAGAGAGGAGACCGAGTACAAAAATCAGACGTCTCGATTTTTGCTCCTCTAGACAGGAGACACCAGAAATGAAGTCGAGTACCTAGAAAATGATGTACCCTCCTGCAGATAACCCTCGGGGAGTAATACATGCTAGTCAATGAATATATAGATCTCACCCATGCGAGGGTCATCAAGGTGAGCGTACTCCAAAGGAGTCAGATCCATCAGATGGATCATCAGGATCAGTCTCGATAAGCGACAAATCGGCTACCAGTAGAAGAGACCGACAGAACAAGAAAATGTAGCAGTGTCCCGCAGACAACCCTCGAGGAACAATGCAAAGTAAGAAATGAATAGTCAAATCAGATCTCAGCCTTGCGAGGGTCATCAAGGAGAGAGGGCTCAAAGGAGCTGGATCCATCAGACGGATCCTCAGAGGTGGTCCTGGTAGGTGAAAAATCGGCTACCAGCAGAAGAGACCGACATAACAAGAGAATGTGGCAGTGTACCACAGACAACCCTCGAGGAACAATGCAAAGTAAGCAATGAATAGTCAGATCAGATCTCAGCCTTGTGAGGGTCATCAAGGAGAGAGGGTTCAATGGAGCTGGATCCATCAGACAGATCCTCAGAGGTGGTCTCGGTAGACGACAGATCGGCTACCATCAGAAGAGACCGACATATATAGGTAAATGTCATAGTATCTCGTATAAAACCCTCGATCAGTACTATGAACTAGGAAGTGAATGATCAATAAAGTGACACTCATCCTTGCGAGGACCTCAAGGAGAGAAACTCAAAGGAGTCAATGAATTTGGCCTCGTGCACTGAAAGATCGGGCGCACAATCAGAAGGGAGGCCAAACAGTCAAATTAGACGATGCGGTTTCGAGCTCCGACAAGGTGGAGACATAGTAAGTGAATGAAACTGATCGTAGAGAGAGTGTTGCATCCTCCTACAGAAAGTCCTCGGGGAGTAATGCAAACTAGGTCAATCAAAACATGGGATTGCTGGCATCAAATCTCAAGTCCTCAAAAGCAATCAATCAATCATCACATAAGATCATGTGAGGGATAAATAATCAGGTCAATCATAGTAATTCCCTCAAATCAATCAATCTAGCTGAGACAACACAAAAGATAATCAGAAATCCTCTAGGTGCTGCAGGTGGATGATAGTCAGGAGATCGAAGATGGCTCAGACAAGCAAATGAATGCAATCCTGTGATTTCCGCCCGCAAAATAGATAGATCAGTCCTAGCTCATGATATCATCATCAATCCGTCAAAAAATGTCTCATCCTTAATCCGTTGTATGTGATAAAAAATCCTCAATAAAGAATCACACCTAGTGATCGTGCATCATCAAAATCCTCAATAAGCTCTCTGCACATGTGAAGTCCAGATCCACCAAAGTAGCATGTAAATCTTAGCATCCTCAAAACGGACCCGACTTACTCAATAATCAATGTAAGTCATATTCCTCGATGCGGGCTATTTCTCCAAGCAGAGTAATCCTGGGAGATACGAGGAGGGTGGGCGAGATGAAGGTGCACAAAGTCAAAATTGTGGTTCAAGGAGAGGGTCTCCTCGGACCAGACTAGATGTGGATGATATGGGCAAGGAGAGAAGCCGCAGAATTCGACTAAGAAGGTGAAGCTCAAGACCCAATATCACGACTTGATGCAAATGAGGAGGTGTATGTATAAGAGAGATAGAGAGACTCAAAGATGAAAAATACACACACACACGGGACTGAAGACTCTAAGAATGAATGAAACGCAGATGGATCCAAAGTCATAATCAAGACACAAAGAAAACCCCAATTCACCTACTCAACACAGTGAAGGCCAAGATGTGGTCTTTTTATCTTGTCGATTTTAGAGTTAGGTGTCATCACAAAGTTGTACACACTGCAGATAGGCTTGGGATTGGGGCACTAATCCTTATCGTGTACATGAGACTAAAATGCGTATACAAGGAAGGGGTTGCTCTCCCCAATACAAGGAATCCATTACATTTTATTTTTAAGTCCAAAAGAGTAAGCAGTCCCGGTTTTATTTATGTTGTCACTTTTTTTGTTTATTTTTCAATGTACGTGCCTAACTGGGTTTTCATTTCCATTTAGCATCCTAGGTGAGCAAAAATCAGAGGGAGAAGGTCGGAAAAGCCATGCAAGTCGGAAATCGATGATGCATGCAAAGTTAGAAGACTTACAGTGCTTCCCAACTCTCTCTGTGCGGGATGCAAGACAGAATTGAAAACATATGCCACATGAAATGCTATTCGATGAAACCGCCCTAGATACAGAAATTGCTATTATCGTGAAGAACCACATGCTAAATATCTAGAGATGAGGTCCAAAAGTCCGGTCTCTGAAGTGCATCAGTGTCCACCACAACGGATCCCGCAAGCGTTGTATAGCTCATCTCTCGACACTCGATCTCAAATCCAAATAAATTTTAATTCTTATTTGACTAAATCCAAGCACGGGTCTATAGGTACATGCAAATATATTAGGGGATTTGGACCTTAATCTATCGAGCAAGCAATTCCTAAGCTAAGTCTCATTTACACAAAATAATAAAAATAAAATAAAATAAAAAGTGAAAAAGCGACAAAACCATTGAGGCCCCCAAGGGAACAATCCCTCGGGCGCTGGACCTCGGGAAGTCGAATTGTGGAGAGTCCAGAATTATTACATGCCAAATGTCACTCTCTCTCATAAATTTACAATTTTTTAAGAAAAAGTCATAATAAAGTGAAGCTCAGAAACTGTCTTAAAAATTCCTCCAAGTCTGCATCGGTTGCTCTCTCCTGTCGGCTCAGTCAGAAGGTCGGCTCCACCTTGCTTGGGTGCATAGGTCCTCCTAAGAGGTCCTCCTTCACGACGCGATCCCTCGCAACAAATACAAACATGAAGGAGTGTCAGACAATTCACAATAATATCAAATAATAGAGAAAAATAAATAAATAAATAAATAAATGTAAAAATAAATAAATGAATGAACAAGAGATATAAGACAAAATGAAATACTCTCCAACTAAGCGACGTTGCTCCCCGGCAATAAATATCAAAAATGTGGAGTCAAAATTTATTATAAATCTACAGCAAATGTGTATAGCATGTAAGTATGTGTAGAGGTCGAAGACTGGGAGAAATGGTAGGAGGCAAAAAGATGCACAAAACTTTTGTCTTTCATCTCTTATCCATTTATTATTTTGATGGGTTTCTAATTATATATATTTTAGTTTTTTATTTTTTTGTTTCTATTTTTATATTAATTTTTATATTTTCCATTTTTTATATTTTATTTTTATATATATTTTTTATCATTTCCTTTTTAAAAACTATATAGCCTATATAAGGCTTTTATAAATACAATGCGTGGTAGTATATTTATAAATACGATTAAATATAGATAAAATTCAGTAAATAAATAGTTTTGGGTTTTTAATTTTTTTATGCTTTTATATTTTTCCAAAAATTTTTGCTAATTTTTATGTATTTTTAAAGTAAAAAATATCCCATATATAGGATTAATAAATTCGAATGAAATTGAATTGGGTGTTAAAAATAATGAATAATTCCCCAAAATTATCCAAACCAATTTTAATATATAAATATTTATAAAAAAAATTATAAAAATAGAAATAGATATATTATTGGATTTTTAAAGGATTTTTTAGATTTTTATAAGAGATTTTGGGGTTTTTCAATTTTTAGGCTTTTTGGTTTTTAGTTTTTAGTTATTTTTTGGACTATAAACAAAATAGGATAAAATATACTATATATAAATTTTTTGGAATTTTTAGAGATGTTTTTATATTTTTTGATATTTTCTATGTTAAACAGGTAAGAAATAGGCTCCTTTATATTTTAATAAATAGATTAAATGCAAAAAATGCCAAATAAAATATGGGTATGAATACACATGACATGAAGCATCTAATGCTATTTTTGTGGATTTTTAGGAGTATATTAGCTATTTTTTAATAAACAGATAAAAGCTACGAAAATACATGTCCTAGCAGGGGCATTTTTGCAATAAAAATAAAGTCCAGGGGTCTCTGTGCAAAAGTAACTGAAGAAAACCATATTTTTTTAATTTTTAAAATCCTTTTAATAATTACAAAATCCACCAGGGCATCTATGCAATTTGACTGTCACTTTGGACTACACGTGACGCAGCCTAGGAAGGACCTAAATGCAAATATGAGAAAATACAAGAGCCTTCCGGAAATTTTTACAAAAATATATACTTTATCCACAATTTATTAGACCAAAGATAAATATAAATACTTTCAGGGGTGTCCCTAGACACGTGAGCTGAGCTGGACAGGACCTAATTGCAAATACATAAAGCTCAGGGTCCTAATTGAAAAATGTTCAATTATTTTTAAACATCGAACATTATTTACAGGATTAATAATAATTACAAAAATGCGGGGCTTAATATGCAATTACCACAATATAAGGCGTGGATCAAACGTTTCTGGAACCTTCACTTGCCACGTGTCGCTCGTTGGTGGCCTGATGACGGTTCGAGGATGCACGGCGGAGATTAGATCGGCGGGGCTCGATCTGACGGTGGAGACGTGCTTGCATCCTACGGCTGAGGTTCAACTTGGGCTGCAGCTCCTGATCGGATGGCAGAGAGGCTCTATGAAAGAACATGGAAGAACACTCGCCTGAGCAAGGTTCCTCCGATCCAAACTCCCTCCTCTAGCGTTGCTTGAAGCTTAGAGATGGCCCAACAGATTCCTGGAAAGGTTCTCTTCGTGCTGGGAGTGACAGAAAGGGTGGAGGGTCACCGGAGCACCACCACAAGCTCGAGGAAGATGTGGCGCTCCAGGTACCTCTGACTGACTTTGATTCCGGCTCCTGGCGCTTGTTTACGCGCCTAACCTGCACAGGAACGAAGCATGACTCAAGGAGGAGCTCCTCGATTGGAAGTGAAGCAGAAATGCATAGAAAATAAAGTGGACGGTGAAGCTCCAGTAGTGGGTGGTGGATTGGCTTCGATTCATGGAACGAAGGAAGTTTTGGTTGGTTCAAGGTGGTTGAGAGGTGGAGAAGGTAGTAGGGACTGAAGATGAGTCGGCCAGCGGGGTGGTCAATAGTCAGAGCACGGTGGAATTGTTCGCTGGAGCGGAGCTCGGGCGAACAGCGAATTGGCTAACCTAGGCTAATTAACTACTTAAAACTCGAAATTTAAAACATAGAAACGATCCTATAAGCTATAGCTACCTAGGAAATGATAAATAGTGCATCTCAAACCTGGTTGGACACCAGGGATCAGGACCGCCGGCGACGGTGGCTGTGGGTGCACCTCCCTCCTCCGCGAGCATCCTGGACCTCATGGGATCCTCTCCTGTCATGAGAGTGCTTCTCTTTGCCGAGACCTGGAGCTCTAGGGCTTGGGGGATGACCAAAATTGCATAGAGGAGGAGGTTTTTATTTATAGACATTATAGCACCTTTATTTAATCGGCAGAAATTAAGAATCAGGCGTATTTACAAGGGTTCTAAGGAGGTGGCGTGGATCATGATGGATCTAGGAGTAATTCCCGTGAAGAGATGGAAGTGGATTGGTGGATGGATCGGCTGGACAAATTGCAAGAAAACACGTGATTAGAAAGTTCTGACGCATCAGGAGCTTGGATGCGACTGTTGACCAGAGATCAACGGTCCAAGCTCTGCCATTGGTCCATGTAGACCCGCTACAGGATAGAATAACAGATTTATTTGAAATTAAATATTTAAAAATTGTAAATGATTTTATTAATTTTTATGATAGAATAAAATTTTTTATTATTTAATGTAGTAATTTATTATGATTTTTATTTATTTTTTTGGTTTTATTTATTAGTAGTTAATTTTTTAATAGTGTATTTATAGGTATATTTGCCTATATTTATTTGTATATTTTATTTTATTGTGTTATTCTTTTATTTTATATATTTATAACTTATTTTTGTTAGTGTAAATATATTTTTATTTTATTTTTATGATGTATTTTGTACACTTAAATAAATAGATATGTATATTTGATAGGTATATTTATAGGTATTTTTTCTATGTTTTATATACATCCTTTTAGTTTAATGTATTTTATGAGTTTTATTTTGGTTTTGTATTTTTAATAGAATTTAGATAATATTTACAATATTATAAAAATATAAAAGAATAAAGAATTAAAGAATGTATTTCCCTTTTATTTATATACAAGCATAAACATAGGTATTTTATCTATGTTTTTATAGACTTATTTTATTTTACTTTTTCTTTTTTGTTTTATTTTTATTTCAATAAGCACATGTGTTATGAATAATATTTACAAAATTATACAAATATGAATTTGTAAAAATAATAAATAATGAATAAATTGAATATTTTAATCGATATAATATACAATGAGGGTCAAAAACCTAACTTTCACATAGTTACTCCAAAAAATATGAAACCACCACCATTTAATAGCTCGTGAAAAGTTATATACAATTAGAGGTGATTTTGATATCGTTTTCTGAAGTTGGGTTTCTGGCTTTTTATTTTGTATAAAACGAACACTGTGTATTATTTTTGTACAAACTTAATTTTGTATTTTTATTTACATTATTATCTACAACTTTTACGCATCTTCATTTGATGAATAAATAATAATAAATAAAATAGGTGCCAAAATTTCATAAATAATTAATAAAAGAATTGGGTTTTTATTCTATTTTTGGCACTTATCTCCCCCTACTTTATTCCTTGTCGACCAACTCAATTCTTGACTTGGTCCCGGGGTGAAAAAGTTTTATTCCTTTATCTTTTCCACTCTTTATTCTATAATTTTGGCATTAAAAACCTTATTTTATAAACAAATTATACAATAAATAATGAATGCTATTATATACAAATTACTGTTATTTACAAGCATTAGCTAGGGTTTTTAAGGCCAAAATGATAGAATAAAGATGATGAAATGGAGATTCATCATACACCTTAGCTCAATAGAGTTGGAGGGAGATGCAACTGGATCATGTGTGACATGATTTGATCAATGATGAACCTTAGCATAATTACCTCTCAGTTTCCAGATATATATGTAGTAGAGACTACAATATATATCCTTAATAAGATTCCATGCAAATCTAAACCTAACAACTCTCGTAAGCTATGGTTTGGAACCTAGCCTCGTGTTGGACACTTAAGGATTTAGGGTTACTTGGTCCAAAATCATGTCATGGATGCAAGTAAGCTGGAATCTAACATCAAATAGTGCTACTTCGTAACTAATATAAAGGATGGTATGGGATACCTTCTTTATGACCTTGAGATTCTTAAAAGATTTCATCTCTAAGGATATGATTCCTAGAGGATGACTTTCTTGAGAATCAAGTTGAATATGAAGTAAATGAACTGATTGGATCTTGAGAAGATAATGAGCCTCCTAAAATCAGAAACTAAAAGGACAATTAAAGTTGAAACACTCATACCTCTTAAAGTTATTTTGAGGGTGGTAAGACCACCTAAAGGGTATGGGTTCCATGTGTCAGATAAGCCTGACAGTGATCTGACTTCATATGATGAAGTTTCTAAGGATCGTGACATGAAACGATGGATGTTAGAAATAAAGTCTAAAGTAGACTTCATACACAGGGGTTGTATATGGACCCTCGAGGATCCACCTATAAGGGTAAAACCTATTAGGTGTAAATGGATCTTCAAGAGAAAGAGGGAACCTGATCAGAAGGTAGAGACCTTTAAAGCACAGCTCGTATCAACAAGATACACAAGAAGAGAAGGCACCGCTTGCGATAAATACTTGCTCTCTAGTGACCATGCTTAAACCCGTCATAATATTGATAACTATAGCTACACAACTTGAATTCGACATCTACAAGATGGAAGTCAAGATTGCATTCCTTTATGAATTCCTCACTGAGGATATTCATATGAAGTAGCCCCAGGGCTTCATAGTTGAGGAAGTTAAGGTGTGCAAACATAAGGAACTCCATCTATGGTCTCAAATAAGATTCTAGCAGTCGGAACGTCAGATTTAATGAAATTATTAAGTTTATGATTTCATACCGAATCTTGATGAACCATATGTGAAGCTTAGAGGGAGTGTCATTGTGTTCATAGTGCTAATGTGGATAAAATCCTAATCATTTAGAATGATATAAGGATGATAATGAGAGTTTTATGATCTGATTGTTCTATACCTTGAGATATGATCTCAAGGATACCCCTTAGATCCTAGTTCTGAAGTTGTTCAGAAGTAAAGAGAAGAGGATATTGGGACTGTCACATTAGTGGTACGCCTTGCACATGTTCCATTTGTTTTGGAAGACCCAAGGAGGGCTTCCTCCCTTAAGATATCGTACTGACCAATCTGAAAGGATAGCATATCAAGTGTTGATGATGCTAAAACTTCTTTCCCCTATGCATCAGTTACGAGAAGCATACACCAGATATGTACAAAAACCAGATGTCTACCATGCAGTGGGAGTAGTAAACTAGTACTAATCCTACTATGAGATGGAAGATTTAGTTGCAGTAATAACAATATCTTCAAAGATGACAAGACTTTTGAGATAGTGATATCAAAGTCTTATCTTAGAGAACTTAAGACTTTATAGATAGTGATCTAAAAGATCTTAACTATAAATGCCTTATAAGATTTAAGACTGGTCTCAGTCTAAGGAGACTGAGATCTCCATGAATAAGGGCATATTGATAAGGACAACATAAATTTCATATCGGTTATAATGATTATTGAGTTGTAGTGTCAAAGACACTATAATTGCTTTAACAAATTGAGTATTGGTTGCATAAGATGCAACATTCGTATTGGATGCGAGCATTGTTACTAGGAGATATGAAAGTACCGTAAAAGGATTTAGTGTAGTTTCTCCGAAATAGAGTGACTAGTTAGCTTACCAAGACATTTTTCTTAATAGATCATGATTATCATATGAGTGTGGGTTTAAAAGATTAGCTCAGCTAATGGCTCTTTGGGCTAGTAATTCGAGCCCACGATGAGCCATTATGCAAAATGTTATTTCAAATCATTCACTGATCTAAAATAAAGAATAATTAATTTGCATTATAGGTCCCTTAATACAATTAGGGTTATGTACCATGGTCATATTAATGATCATACAACTGTTGATTCAAATGTTGAATCGTAGAGGTTGGTGCTTGGATGATATCTAAAGAGCTAGATTGAGGACTCGTCAATCACCATCAAGTGATTATTAAGAGAGGAACTCCAGCATGAGAAGAAAATGACAAATTTTCTCTAAAGGCTGAATCTAACCAACCTCTTATTGCGGGTCCTCTACATATGAATATAGATTGGAGGCATTAGATAAGTTAAGTCAAGGAGTTGACTTAACGAGATCGAGATAACAAATACCTATGTCATATATTGTCAAGATATATGCATGCATCCTCTCACCGGATACAGATGTGTTATTATATATCTGAGTATGTACATTTGGCAGACCAATATGTTGATGACCTATTCAAGGTCTATACACCGATGAGCTGGTGTGCATACAAGGCCATATGAGTAATACGATCTCTCAAAGGGATCATACAAGTTCATTACTGAACCATAAGACATGAGCTCACTCATGAGACATTGGGATCAAATTCCATGCACGATCGTCCCTCTTTGGAAGCTTGATTGAATTTATAGGTTTGATATATGCTTTTGGAAATAATATGATCAATACCTAGGTATGATATATGTTTTTCAGAAAGTATATGATCGATACCAACTCCCAATGATCAAAAGAGAAACTTAATGATAAAACCTTGAAGAAGACAATCTAAATAAGATCTAAAACTTCAGGTTTATTCTAGATCTTCCAGTATGCAGGATGTACAGGTATTAGGAATACTCGAGGTTGATGTGATCATAAACAATTGTATAACCATGACACTTCATTCCGAGGGAGTAATGAAACATGTTTGGATTTTAGTGACTCCTCTCAGTAGAGAAGTAATCTAATCTTAGTCCAAATTTTGGGCATTGATTTGAATGTGATTCAGATGCAATGAGAAGATTTGATTTATGGCTTTGATTTAATCAAGCATCTATAAGAGGTCTGCAAGATCTAGATTTGAAATGTGATCTCAATATCCAAGTCACTATACTTGGAATGTACAATCACCATGTCCTTATCTCCTAGTATCGATAGAGAAAGCATATTATTCTTGAAATAATTCAAAAATAGTTCCATTATAAAATGTATATCTAACTGTTGAGAAATTGATAATTAAATGTGAATTAATTATCACGAATAATGTGAATATGAAATGTGATTCATATTATTTAGATTCGTGAGAATGGTAAACCTAAATAATTAAATGTGATTTAATTATCATAGTTATGAATAATGTGGACAGTAATATCCATATTAATCATATATATTATAAATATGATTTATAACATATATATTATAGAGAGACATTTGTAAAAAGTATTTATAAATTAAATGTTTATGTGAATTGGATTCACATTGGACAATTAATTGAAAATAAAATTTACATTTTATTTTGAGTGTGTAAATATGATTCACAAATTTCCAATGGCATGATTGAAATTATCATAAAATAATTTAGAATTATTTTTTGTGAAATAATTTACAATAAAAGTTGTTGAAAATAATTAAAAGATTGTGTGAGATACACAATCTCACATAATTGGAAATGAGGGAACTCCTTCCATATGGTGAGGGTGGACGATCACCCTTGAGTCCTAATTCAAGGTGGTACCCCCCACATAGTAGGAAGGAGCTTGCCTCCTTTCCTAATACTTTAATGTCTATTGATTTGATTGAATTAATTTATATTGACGATTTCAATATATTTAATTTAATTAAATTAATTGTTGTTGTATTTTTTATAATAAAATCATGGCCATTGAAAGAAACACAACTCAATCTCAATCATTGAATTTTTGTTGTACATGGATTATGATCCATGGACTCCCAAAATATTATCAAAGAAGAGGCAACCCTAGCTCTTCTTTAACACACAACGTAATTGCAAGTCTCCCTTTCATTCTCATCATACATCCCCTCTCTCTCAAGAATGGTTGTCCCACTTCTTGACCTAGAGGGAATGATCTTCGTCGCTACATCGTCGTTCTGCCACTTCAACTGCTCGTGGATCTTCATTTTCCTTAGTCCTCCTTGCACATGAATAAGACCTCATATTTTGCGCGATAAAATTAGGAGATCTACTGCTTGGATCGACATCTTGGATTGCGAGGAGGACGTGTCTCATCAACGCGCTTGCAAGCGTCTCCTCTGTCAGGTCAGACTTGAGACAGGTGGTCTCCTGCTTTAGAGGCTTCGATCACAACCACGCTTTAAGAGGTATTCCTATATATTCTATGTGGTTTACATGAAACTATTCGAGAAGTGTTCTCGGATTATGTGCTTTCATTGCTTTAAAAATTTTAATTCCACTGCCACGAGCAACTAGTATGACTAGTCATTCCTGATTGCATATGATTTGATCTTCATGATTCCATGATGAGCATATAGTTTTTTCCACAACCTTTAAAAACCATACCTCTGAGGATTGATCCAGAAGAATGAGCATGCTCCTACATCACTGCATTCAGCTGCCTATATGGTGGTGTGCTAGATCCCGCAGTGCTGAATGCCTACTGTCAAGGCTCATTCAAAGTCACAATCTCCACAGCGGTATCATGAGCCATGAAATTGTCCTAAAGGCACAGTTGCTCTCCCACTCTACTAATGTTACCATGCACCCGAGATGTTGGCATGCAATGTACACTGGCCTTGAAATGCCCGACTATCTACAAAGGTAACACGTACGACTGCCTGCCTGTGACAAGACCCCTTCAGAAGCAAGACTGCCCCATCAGGTTTGTGAATCTTGTAGGTGTAAGGGATGAGAATAATTAGGGGATGGGGTGAACCTATTGGCTGATGATGTCATTACGGTCGAGTGATGGTGACAGTAGAAGTATCTACGGAATTGAGAGAAGTCCCGACGTGCTGCTCTGCTAGGCTGGGTAGAGGTAATTGTTACTGACCTCCATGTAATCAGCTCTATATAGACTCCCACTCTGTAGCCTTCGCAGTGACCTCCTTAATTAAGTGAGATTTAAAGTAGAGAGAGAATATTGGACCTCCTCGCACATTCGTCAGATGAACTTCTGCAAGTTCTCCTCCAAATAGGTTGTACTAGAGGGGGAATGGCAAGACAACTCTATGTAATGGGTCAAGTACTCCTTTGACATCATTGACCCCTAGGTCATGTCTAAACTCGATCCTATTATCTTCTACCCAATGATCCGATAGAACTCGGTAAAGAACTTGTCAAAGAATACCTCTAAAGTGATGGGATCGATTAGGTGCTCTCTGGTGGCATTCCACCACCTCTCTACATTCCCTGTCAGCGAGTACTCTAGAAAAGACACCCATGCATTCCCAGGCGCATGGATCATCCACAAAATCTTTTACACTTGTGCAACCCACAACTCAACCTCATCTGGTATGCTGGTACCAAAGAACCTATGTACAAAAGCCCTCTGATATGCCACATAGGTGCTTTGATGCATTTGTAAAGCATCAGCATCCTCCACATGTTCCCGCTTCAGAGATAATGATAAGTTGACGCTTTCTTCCCCGTCATGAGAGGGAAAATAGGAGGGATCATCCTGCTGCAGAAGTCACATCTCTATCACCTCTTGGCACTATTGGATTCCTGTACAACTTCTAGAATAAAGTCCAATTGTTATGCCACATAGAGATCCATATGAGGCGGCATGGTTCTGCATAAAAACATGACATTGATACTTTCTTTTACTTTAAGAGAGACATATGGACATGGATACTATTTTATGCTATCCTTAGGGCTTGTATCAAGTCAGAAGACTCTCAAACACTATCCTCTATTTTGAATGCCAAGTAGAATGGAATGGAATACTAGGACTCTAATTTCAAATTGTGGTGTCATCTCCCCCCAGGACCCGGGTACTCAACAAATCAATTCCACGCATACATCTTCCACATTCGAAACACTAGGTAATAATTAGCTGGATAAAATATAGCATAAAAGACTGGAATGTAAATTTTCATTTCATTTCCACATAATATCCATCAATGCAATCCATGTCCATATAAATCACATGTATCATGTATGCACCAAAAAGGTGTCCACACATACATATTACATCACATGTCTCTCAAAGAAACTACAAGTAAATAAAAGTACTAAAATCTAGCTGCAAGTATTATATCACAAAAAGAAATTATTTAGCTGCACAAAAGAACCTCCAACCATAAGCCTATAACTACTGCGGTCCACCTGCAGATCCAACACAAAGGTATGTTATGAGAAAAGCTACCCAATACAGCACTAAAACTACAGGTAAGGTACCGAAGAAAGCATGCAAAAGAAATAGACTGGGTAAACCATCCTTACAAAGAAAAGACACTCTCTGATCAATATCAATTCCGTTAACCTTAATCACCCGAACATCGTGGATAGTCTATGGTCTTGGTCCACGTAGAACCTCACACTATGACTCTAAAGGTTTAAGTAACCTTAGGGTATGGTTTCCTATGTAGGCATGCGGTGAGGTACAATATATGCATCCTAATTAAGTTCCCAACATGACCACTAGCTTCCCATCCCAAGTGTAACATTTTAAGTATTCACCACGAGTGTCCAACTTGAACTTTCCAAGTGTTATTACAAACCCTTGACTTATTTCCAACCCACGAATCATCACAGTTCCACCACCTAGGTGTAAGAGTCTGCAATAGCATAGGGCACGAGTTAGGGCATCGATCGCTTCAATCATCAACACCATAGTCATAATCCTCATGACTATAACAAGAAATTGGTTTCATTTCCAACATCAATAACCACAAATGCCATAACTCCCATATTGGTGCTGGATGAATATGCATTTCATCACCTTTATTAGATTATTTTAGATTAAAATTCCATCCCAAACACCTGTAAATACTAATAAATTCATGTTTATTCTTTTGTAAATACTGTGTAAATATCATTGTTTTTAACCTTAAGTAAATAAATAAATGAAAAATAAAGATTGTATATGCAATAAATACATGATGACTCTTACCCCAAGAGAAGGTCAAGACTTGACCTGATCGACAAGGAATAAAGTAGGGGGATATAAGGCCTTCTTTAGAAAAATAGAGAAAATTCAATTACATTCATCTTGTACAAATTGCACATACACCATTATTTTGTATATAAATCCTTATTCTATTTTATTTATCATACAATTCATTCCAAATAAAAAGTCTTCTTCTTGAAAGTTGTACATTAAAACAAGTTGCAAATATTAAAAATAATTGCAAAAAGATTCATTGTACATAGTGTAAATAATGACACTATGAAAAAGTCGCAAAGCCAAACTTCCAAGACCCATATCTTCTCCATAAAAACTCAAAATAAAGCTCACTTTTATTGTACTCTAAATAAAATATGCTTCAAAATGAAAGTGGTTTCGCTAAAATTGGAGTTAAGATGCAAAATGTGGCTTTTGGAGTGTATTGTATATTGTGCATATACTATAAATTGTTTGGATATATTATGTTATTTATTTTATTTACATATGTGTCCATATTGTATTTTTAAATAATTATAAATAGTGTATTTTACAAAAATAAAATGCAAATAAAAATTCCAAAAATCAAAATATACAAAAATAAATTCATTATACATATTATATATATACCATTGCATATATTAGAAATATTATTATTTATTTAAATTAATGATTTATTTCATAAAAATAAAATAAAAATATGAATAAAATCCTTGTAAAATGTTAGAAATAAATAAAATTATTAAATTATATAATTATTTGTAAAAATAATTAATTGAAAATACAGGTGTTGTATATATATGTATATATACCTATGGATGAAGGTAATTATTTATTTTAACCTTTTTATTTAATTTATTTAATGTATTAAAAATTACCATAAATAAGATTATTTAATTATTAAACTTTTTTATTTACATTTTTTATTTATTAAAAGTCATTTATTAATTTATTTTTAATTTAAAAACATTTTTTGTCGTTTAGCGTCATTCGTCTTATTCTAGGCTCGTTCTCATTGACCAGACCTGGGTTCGTTTACCTGGGATAGCTCCCTTTCCACCCAATCTACCCAAATAAGCTCCTCACTGGAGCGTCTTCCTTGATTTTTCCAGCGAGATCTGACCATCGTTTCTACTTGATTTCTTCTTGAAATTTCCCCTTGAATAAGTCCTCGTTATAGCCTCTTCCCCTTTTTATTTGGCCGATCCTTTCACTTTACCCCCCCCCCAGCTTTGATTCCTTATTCAAACTTTTTTACCGAATAATCAACTCATCTTCTCGAATAAGAATTTCACTTTTCTATCTTCAGCTTGCATGCTTTCCAAATTTGAAAACCACCTGACCTTCACTTCTATATATATACCCATCTCCATCTTCAATCCGAGCATGATCCATTTTTGAGCAAAATTCATGCCCGAGATTGGCTTCTGGAGTGAGATGGTGTAATATGAAAGCTTATCTTCGATCGAGAGCATGCGAGAGACACTCGGACGTGCGATCCACACATCACCGGACCCTTTGTTGGAGATGTTGAGTTTCTCTGTTTCTATCCGCAGATCGAGGCTACGAACATTCTTCTTCAACATGTAGATAGTTTAGGTAATTCTCGTTTCAATTCTACATTTTCTTTTGCATTTCAATTTCCAGATTTAGTTAGATCTCGCCACCTGAGCCCTGATGTGCTTGATTAAAGCTCCTCGATCACGTGTTTTCATCTCTGATTAGCCAATTATCATCGCCGCACCTTCTTCATATTTCTCCCATAACCTATTCACCTCCAGATCTCACAAGATCTAGAGCTCAACCTCCCATCTAATCACCTTCAAAGGAGGTATTCATCCACCGATCATTTTTTGTGTTTCTCTATTAATAACATTCGTCGGAGCGCCGCCTCCAAGCATTGATCCTTTTGTAGATTTTAGGAGCGAAGATGGACCTGGATTCACATTAGGGAGCTACTTCCCTTTAGACCTATGAGATCTGCAGATCTGAAATCGAGAGACATCGGCCTTCATTGATCCATTTGATTGCTGGAGGAGAGTTGTAGGACCGATCAGAAGACTTCAGGAGGAAGATCAAGCTTAGATCGGTCGAGATTTGTATGATCATAACTCGCCTCGCCATACATTCATAGATGTTCTTCCACCGCCTTCCATTGTCGTCTGATCAAGCAAGCAAACTCCAGATTGAATCTCGACCATCCAATCATACCCAAATTCCAGCCATAGATCTTGATCACTAGATTTGATCCAAATCATCCATTCAGCCGCATGGATCGATGAAAGTTTTGCACTCCAGCCCTCTGCATTTTTTATTTCGTAAAATAAGTCTTCTTAGGACACTTGTCATTATATTGTGGTTTGATTATTTGCATTGGTGCACTTCTAGTTTTTTTATTTGCATATGAATCCTTTCTGATTTGTATAAATGTGTGCTACACATGACTATTGGTGATTTTGCATTTATGTACAATGTTTTTTAGTTAGTGCTTGCCCCCTTTAAATAACTATATTCCATCGGGGTTCGTGCCAATGCGACTCACGTGTGCCAGCACGTCCCCTTTTGGAAAAATCGCATAGAGCCCCCCTTCTTTTTACCGTGTTGCTGGTTTAATCTGATAAAGAATATTTGTTGTATAAATACCCCTCTGAAGTAGTTTTTAATGTTTAATTGTTAATTATGGTTAATAATTCGCTAATTACTATCACTAATTCCATAAAATTCATAAGTAGTTCATGTTAAGTAGCTCTATTAACAATAATCTTATTTTTATTTTTAATTAGTTTTATTGTTTTAATAAATAAAAAACACCTTATTTTGTTCCTATTTGTCGTATCAGTTAAATAAGGAAAATAAAATTGCTTGAAACATTCTGGAATAAGTGTTATTGTTTTAATTTAAATTAATTTATGCACAAATTTCATCTTTATATTTCTCGTAAAAACCAAAAAAATTGGAAAACACTAAAAACACCTAAAAATTCATATAAAATCACAAAAAATCCAAAATAATTCATAAAATACCTTTTTTTAAAATATTGAAAATTATTCTCTGTTTAAGTATATATTTTACTTTTTTGCTTTTATTTTCTATTTTAAAAATACAAAACCATCTATTGCATTTTCTGTTTCTTATTTTTCTCTATTTTTATTTGTTTTAAAAATCTTAAAAAATCTAAAAATGGTCAAAAAACAAAATAATAATAAAAAATGCCCAAAAATATAAAAATATTTTACTTAAATTTCTCTCCATATTTTTACCTTATTATAAAAATCCAAAAAACTTGCTTTCCTTATTCTTTATTTTAGTTTTGCTTTAAAATTTAAAAATATAAGACCATTTGAATAATTAAAAATCATTAAAAAATATAAAATCAGAAAATCTTAAAAACAAATGAAAAATAAAAAATCCATAAAATTTAAAAAGACAAAAATCCATTAAAAACCAAGATTTTGCATAAAGAGAACTCCTCTTTTATTTCATCAATTTCCTTTGATTTAAATAATCCTCAGGATTATTGTAGCTTCCCTGAGCTCTATCATGTACGCTATACATGTAAATAAGTAGCAATTTATCTCGTGCTTGCATTCATCTTTTTATTTGCTTGAGAATTGAGTGAAATAGAAATAATAATTTTGTTGAGACTTTCGTTGGGTTACGACGATGCTTGTGAATATATTCACATTTTCCATTAAATAATAAAAACTCATAAAAATTGATTTTCAACCGTGCCACAACCCAGAATACTAACTAATGTGGTTGAATCCAGCCAACACACATGTATTAATCCTAAGTGAAAAAGAAAAACATAGAACATCATCCACGACTACATGGCTCACACTCGAAGCCCTAGGTTGAAGGCATGCAATACTGAGGTTGAACACTGTGTGGTGACTCCTCGGTGTGCCAAGCCACATGTTCGTGGCGTCTAAGGTTCTACTAGGAGCCTCGAGGGTACATGTCCCTTGGCAGCATCTACTCCACTACCCACATGCCACTTTAGAAAACAATCACCGTGATTCGAAAACAAAGGCACAACAAGAAGTTCATCTGATGGCCACAAGATGTGTATACAGTTCTGCGAATCCCCCTTTATTATTTGGATGATACCCAAGATGCTCTCAACTCACTAAGGCTCACCACATCTATTTTGAAATTAATTCAACTCGCAATGAATCCATTTCCATCATTTATGAACTTATTTCAATTATTCCATATATTTATATACCATAATGTCCTAAATAATTCTACATCATTTTAGAGTCAATTTACATCAACTTCTAGGTCCATTTGTGCATGCTATCCCAAAATGATCGATCAACAAAACAAGCATGATCAATCATTTTGAGCTGGTATGATCGATCATCTAAAATAACATGATCAACCAACCATTTTTGCATGATCGATCACGCCTGATGATGAATCTGTATTTCATCATCTTTAGTCATTTATTTGAGCTTAAAATCCCTTCTTAAACACCTACAAAAATCAATAAATCAAGGTTTTTATTGTTTATTATTCTTTTGTATATATTGTACAAAAATCATTATTTTTAATCTAAATAAATAAATAAATAAAGGAAAAATAAAGAAAAGAAAGATTGTATATCTGCAATAAATACATGCTGACTCTCACCCCGATAGAAAGTCAAGACTTAACCTGATCGACAAGGAATAAAGTAGGGGGAGATAAAGCCACTTGTAGAAAAATAAAGAAAATTCATTTTCATTCTTCATTCATCAAGTGCACATACATCATTATTTGTATATAATTCTTTCTACTATTTTATTTATCAATTCACCTCAAATGAAAATATTTTCTTCTTAAAACTTGCACATAAAAATAGGTTGTAATTATTAAATTTAACTACAAGAAGACTCATTGTATATTATGTAAACAATGACACTTTGAAAAAGCTGCAAAATCAAACTTTCCAAACCCGTATCTTCTCCTCAAAAACTCAAAATAAAGCAAACTCACTTTGATTGTACTCTAAAAAAATAAGCTTCAAAATGAAAGTGGTTTCTTTAAAATCAGAGTTAAGATGCAAAATGTGGCTTTTGGGGGTGTATAGTACAATATGCCTAATATATAGTGTGTGAATTTATTTATGTATTTTATGTACATACTTGTTCATATTATATTTTTAAATATTTATTGATCAAAATCACCAAAAATAAATTCATTATATATTGCACATGTGCCACTATGTGTATATTGTAAATATACCTATTTATTTAACTTAATAAACTATTTTGTAAAAATAAAATTAAAATATATGTAAAATACTTCTAAAGTGTTGTAAATAAATAAAATATGGAATTATAAAATTATTTGTAAAAATAATTTCTTAAAATTCAAAGTATTGTATATATACCTACGAATAAAGGGCATTATTTGTTTTTAACCTAATTAATTATTTATTTATTTTATTAAAATTCACATAAATAAGATTATTTATTTATAAACATTTTTTTACATTATTTATTTATTTAAAATTATTTTTGATTTTTAATTTAATTTATCTAATATTTTTACCCTATTTTGTCTTGTAGCGGACTTCGTCCTATACGGATTGGATCCCCATTGGTTTGACCTGGATCCGTTGACCTGGGTCAACCTCTCCTTCTCTCGCTTATCTAAGCACCCAGTTTGTCAGAGCCTTTTCCCATTCTTTTTCCGACAGATTCATCCATCTATTCGACCCGATCCCTTAATAAAATTTGTAGTCTAATTATTCCTCTACCTCATCTGCTCTTCATTTTCACCCATCTCACCTCGATTCTTGTGCTTTCTAAGTTTGAAAATCACTTGAACCAATTGCCTATAAGTACCCCCTCCAGTTACGATGACACCATGATCCATTTTCTAGCGAAATTCTCGCTAGAGACTGAGCTTGTGAGGAGAAGGTCGTGACAGGACTTGATTCTCCACATCCTGGAGCACGAGAGTGTGCAGGAGGACGTGATCCAGCACGTGGCCGGAGTTTCACCGTCGCATCTAGTTTCTCATACTAACACATCAGATTGAGATAGAAACCTTCATTCCATCTGTAGGCATAATCAAGTAACCTTAGTTTATTTTAGGCCTCTAATTCGGCCTTTGATTTCCAGTTCTTATCTAGTTCTGTTCTCAGACCACCCGAGCTCCGATCATCAAATTCACAATCTGATTACACCAACACATTCCCCACACTTTCTTCATCCTCTTCCATAGTTTGAACACCTCCAGATCACCTCGAATCTGGAGTCTGGTCTCCTCACCGATCCATCACTGCCGGAGACCCCCATCCCCTCCTATTTCATTGTGTTTGGTTTGATATTCTGGCAGAGATATTCTCTGAGCAATAAGGAATAATGTGCAGGTGTGCAGGAGTCAATTGGAGTAGGAAATAATGATCTGGAGGTTCACTTTAAGCTACAGACACCTAGGCCTCCAGACCCTCTACGGACCATCGTTGTACCTCATCTTTGTATCCGGCCAATGAAGGAACACTGCAGGAACATCTTTAGATCATCAGGAGACGATTAGGGTGAAGATTGAGTGAGATCTGCTTGTTCAAAATTCGCAAGGGTCGAGCTTCATCATAATTCTTCCAGGTGCCTTTATGAGTGTCCGATAAAGAACACCTCTGCCAGATCAGATTTGTGTCGTCAGATTCACCCCAATTTCCATCCACTGATCCAGATCATCATATCAGATCTCATCCATTCGTTTGTGCTCGTAGCTGAGCCATACGACTAGACTTCCAAATCGCATCTCTGTCGTTCGATTTGCCACGTGTATTAGTGGTATATTTGCACTCTACCTTTGTATTATTTTAATTTTATAAATAAATCCTTTGTGGACACGTGACGTGCCAGTGTTGTTTGGTTATTTGCACATTTGCCCTTTTGCTTATTTTAAATTGCATTTTAGTCTTGTTTATTTGTATAAACATTCTTCGCATCTCTTTTGGTAATTTTTCATAATAAACTTGTTGTTTTGTGTTATTATTCAACCCCTATATTTAAAGTATTTCCATCGAGGTCAGTGCCAGCGCACCTCACGTGCGCTGGCACACCCCTTTTTTGAAAAATTACGTGCTCACCCCTACCTTTTTATTTTGTTGTTAATTCAGTTAGTCATAAACTTAGTGCATTTAGGTCCTTGTTTTGTAGTTTTTAATTTTGCTTGTTAAATTGGCTTAATAAATAACACATCAACTCTAAAAGTTTCCTAATAATTCATAGAACTTTCTGCTAATTAGATCTATTACTCAAAATTTTGGTTTTTAAATTTGGTTTAGTTTTGTTATTTTTAAAAATTTAAAAACACCTTGTTTTGCTCCTATTTATAGAAAATAAATAATTAAAAATACAAAAATTGTTTGAAAAATTCTACAAAAATTTGTATATATTTATTTAACTTTGTTTGATTTTCTTTATAAATTTTACCTTTATATTTCTTATTAATAACCAAAAAATTACAAAACATTAAAAATACAAAAAAATTCATATAAAATTACAAAAAATACATAAAAATTCACAAAATGCCTTTCTGGAAAATTTAAAAAATTATTTTCTTTTGGTTAATATTTCTTTTATTTTTGCTTTTATTTTATATTTTAATCACAAAAACATTTTTAATTATTTTTTATTTGTTATTTTTATTGTTTTTAATTGTTTTAAAAATTTAAAAAATATAAAAATTCTTTAAAAATCATTAAAATAGTATAAAAATATCAAAACCCCAAAATAATTTTTATTTGAATTTTCTGTAGATGTTGGTATATTTTAAAAATATAAAGCCCACCTTTCTTTATTTCTTTTATATTTCATTTATTCCTTTTATTTGTCTTTCTTTATTTAAAAAATATAAAACATTTGCAAAATTTAAATATTATTAAAATATATATAAAATCAGAAAACCATAAAAATATAAAAATAAAAACCTCCATAAAAACCAAGAATTGGTCAAAAGGAACGCCTCTTTTTCTTCATTGATTTTTCTTTGATTTAAATAACCCTCAGGATTATTGTAGCCTCCCTGAGTTTGGTCCTTTGTGGTATACAGGTAAGTAAAATAGCAATATTCATTTTCTTGCTTACATCCTCTTTGTTCGATTTTTTTCTTGAGAGTTGAATTAAATAAAGATTAATATTTTTTGTTGATACTTTCAGGGTTGCGACGACCACACTCCACTTGTGCATATTATCATTTCATTAAATAAAAACCCAATAAAAAGTCACTTTTCAACAAATGGCACCATTGTCGGGGAGGCACGGTGAGGGTAGCTAGTTCTTCTCCTTTTAGCCTGCTATTCTTGGATTTTGTATATACTTGTCAGTTTATTTTATTTTTATCTATTGTTTCTGTATTTTCTGTTTATACATATTTTCTGCCATTTATTTCTGTCTATATTTTCTTTATATATTGTTGTGGATCTGCTTAGTGTTGAGGAATGAGCACTCATATTGAATATCGTGTGCCTTGAGGGAGCTTATACAACGCTTGCAGGATCCGAATTGTCAGACCGCTCCCCAAGATCAAACTTTGGAATTCATTTGACATCACTTTTACTTGCTTTTCTCATTTTCTATTCACCCACCTTATTGTTTGCTTGTTTTTATTGTTATTTTTTTATTTTGCTCATATATTTCATAATTATGATTTGACACGTATTTTATTTACCTCTTTCTTGTGAAGGCCCAACGAGCGAGGGTAGCATTCCTAGGAGTGCTGGCACACCCGAGCGAAGCGGAGGCGACTCATTTCTTCATCGAGCAGCATGATAACATATGAGAGGAGCAGGAGATTTGGAGGATCACTTGAGCATTTATTTTTTTGTTTTATTTTCAACTTTTTATTACCCATTTATTTTTGTAATTAATTTATAATAATTGTTGGTGCTTGCCTTTATTCTGTTTTTATTTGGCCGTTAGACTCTCTTGTGATTGCAGTGTATGCTTCACTAAGTGCATGTGCACTTGGGGGACCTCACTGGATTTTTGTTTTCTTTACCTTTTATTTTTATTTATTTTCTCACGGTTTTTTATGCTTGAGCCCTTAGATGTAGGTTCTATTATCTTGTTTGAGCCAAGTAACCAATTAGGTCCACATCCCTAAATAAGAGTACATGTTCCTATATATTAGTTTGTAGGATTGGACTTAGTCAAATCATTGGTTCTTTCATGCTAATAAAAGTTACTGCTTAGGATGCTTCTCATGGATCATTTAGGTAGTTTATTCTCTCTTTAATTTTATGCAAGGGTCGTTTTGCATGTAGACTGCTGGAGCAAGGTACACATTTCTTTACTCGTGCATGCATCATTGATTTCTGTCGCATTGGCTTTTCCGATTTCCTCTCTTGATTTTCTAACTTAGGAAATAAAGGAATATGAAAATTTGTTAGATCGTTTGTTTGAATAAGATCCAAAAAAGTGATAACCAATAAAAAAAGCGACTGCTAAATCTACTTGACCTAAAACGAAACATAAAGGGCATATCTTCATTGTTTTGGGGAGAGTAACCCCCTCATTGTTTGTGGGTACTTACCTCCAGATAGAGTGGATGAGGATGCAACCTTAAGGTTAGAGCCCAAATCCCTGAACTTGTGCCCTATGCTCATGTACATTTCTCTGTGGTGTATGGTTAAGATGGAAGCATTTGCCTAAGATGTTAGAAAATCGTTTCGGTGTGGTTTACCTCTTATCTCCCTTTGGGTATGATATTGAACCTGACATCCCAGGAAGATGGTTCCATTGATTGGGAAGTTTGAGGACGTACGCTGGGCAATAGAGGTGACTCACCCTGAGTGTTTGTTAGTAAGCAACTTTTTGTAGATTCACTAAACTAAAATTGAAAAGATAATTGACCGAACTATCACGGTCTTCACTTGTGTCCAGTTGGTGAATTGAGGGTTTGCATTGTGCTTGTTTGCTAGTGTTAGAAATCCCACTGCGCACTTCATGCATTCACTTTATTTTCTTATTCTTATTTGACCGTCTGTTCTCACATCTTGCCTCTTGTTTTCGAAGATGTTGGATTGGAGTATTTTGTGCTCAGACTTCACGAGATTATCTTTTTACACTCCATTTTGTTCGTCTTCACTGCTTCCAGATGACTCTCTCCCAAATTCACTTCTTTTTCCACGTTTCCATTTCTTTCATCAATAAATACTTTATTTGAGATTGACTCTAATATCGAATTATCATTTGAGACCATCTATATTAAGGATTGATCAAGTGCCTTGCACCTTTTCAGAGCGAGATTCAAACTTTGACTTGATGGCACCAGTGAAGGGAAAGGGTCCAGTGACTGAGTAGCATGAGATCAATAGTACGATGTTCGCATCAATTCAGGCCATCCAAGCCCATCTTATTGAGCAGGACAACATCTAGGATGATCTTCGTGACATGACCTTAGAGCTAAGACAAGACAGAGTAAAGAGGATACAGGAGGATGGACATAATAGAGGATGTGGGAATGAGGAAGTCGGTCTAGAGCAACCCAGAGTGGAGTTGAAGCCCATGCTGAGAGATGCATATAACTTAGGAGCAGGGCACGTGATGACTTGGATATAGATCTTGTGGTTCATGGGTATTTTGAGCTGAAGCCCACTATACTTCCTTTTCTCCCGATATTCCATGGAAAAATTCACGAGGAGCCTTACATTCACCTCCACCAATTTGATCGCATTTATAGCATGACCCAATATCCTAACATCCTGTTAGAGGTAGTGAAGATGACAACCTTCCCGTTTAGTCTCATGGACAAGGCCCTCGATTGGATTAACCATTTGGGAAAGGTTGTCACACCTTGGGAAGAGTTGAGGTTTGATTTTCTTAGTAAGTATTATCCACTTAGACGCCTCAATAAGATGAAATCTCTAATAGATAACTACCCCCAGTTGTCCAATGATCCTATTCACAAGTCATGGGAAAGATTCAAAGATTTGACGGAGAAGTGCCCCCGTCATGATATTCCAAAGAAGATCTTAGTTCATAACTTCTTTGGGGGGGGGGGGGGGGGGGTTAAGCTTGGAGAACCAGAGATTGGTGGACACCGCTTGTGGAGGTTCACATTTCAACAAGCATGAGGATATCTTGTATCCGATATTTGAGGAGATGGCAGAGAGCTCTACAGTTCTTTCTTCTTCACGTGCTTTTCAGAAGCATCCTGCTCCTTCTGCTTCAGCACCCCACAAGGTCATCAACATGACAACATCTCATGATGTGGATAAGATGGACAGTGCCGATATGACCATCATTTGGGAATCACCTATACAAAATCGATATAATAGAGAAGTGATCACATGAGCTAGACAAATTACAACTGATCGAACAGAGGAAGAAAGAGTTGGATAAGATGGATGATATCAGCCGCCATCTAGAGCTTCGTGTTAGTACTATCATCTCATGTTAGAGCTAGATTGCCACATTCGATACACCTACAATGGAGTAGTCGAGTTCTTCTTCTTCTTTAGCACCATCGAGTACCAGAGGTCCTTCTTCTACCATTCAGCACATATACTACGTACAGACGTCTCCAGCAACAGCCTACTCAGTCATGTGCTGTGTTGTACTACCGGGAGCAGTAATAGAAGTTCTCTCCACCTCCACCTCACATCCAGGAGGTGAATGGTATTTTGTTTGACCGATAGCATAGGCAGCAGCATCAATCCAGACATGGTCAGTCTAGTTCCTAGCCTAGTCAGAGGCTAGTTCACTACCATCAAGGAGGGAGACCACCGCTCCAGCACCAACAGCCTGCAAAACCTCACCAGTATTCATCTCCACCTCAGTTTCAGAACGGGAGACATGGATAATATACAACCGATGCAGCATGCATATTCTTACCAACTATATCAGCAACAACCTGCATATTTTGGGCAGCTTTATTCACATACTCCTCCTCCTTTTTATCAGCAACAATATTCTGGGTACCGGCCTCCACATTACCTAACTCGACAACCCATTGTTGAGAAAATTGAGGCACCTTCAGTGAACCCAACCCTTGATTAGCTTTTCTTGTTGATGAAGAACATGACAGATCTGACTCAGAGGCTCGACGACCTGACTATGACGAAGACTATTTCTCTAGCACAAGTCGAAGCTAATCCCAATAATTTTAGATGCAAGGAGCAGATAGCCCATGATCCATCCACCCCCAAGGCAGATATGGCCTTTGATTTTACATGTTTATCTGACGCCATTTATCTTAGGAGAAGTAGGAGATTGCAGCCGCCTACACATCATTTGGGATTTGGTGATCGAGTAGTTGATAGAGCTACACCGACACCATCTTCTTCAACAGTTGAGCAGAGATCAAGAGTTTCAGCTCCACATCATGGAGGATCATCACCTTCTATTTCTTTTCCACCACCACCACCACCTTCAAAGAATAAAGCAAGATGTAGTGTCGAGTCAGCTTCGAGGAAGAACAACCCATCGTAGAGTCTTCTTCCGCACCAGCAGACCGAGCATCCCATACTGTTTTTCCTTTGGTTTCTTCTTCTACATATGTATTGGATGATATTGTACAGTCTATTTCTGATAATCCATTTGTATATGTTGATTCTGATATGAATAAGAGAAATGAGTAGTTTGATGTTTCTTAAAATTCTGTCCCATTTCCATCTGCATTAATAAAAGAAAATTTCAAAAAATTAAAACAATCATATCTAATCCTTGAGTGGTATAAATCTTACATAACATCTTTTTAGAGATGTCGCTCCTTAAGGCCATGGAGTACATGCATGTAGTTAAAAAGGGAATGAAAGAAGAATGTACTAGAAAACGTCAGCCAAAGCAGAATAGACGCTAGAGAATAGAGAAGCATATCTTAATCATGGTCATAGTTCACGCCATCAGCAACCTCCCACCGAAAAAGAAAGATAAGGGAGCACCTCACATCCGTTGTTTGATATTTGATCAAGAGTTTGACCGTACACTACTTGATAGTGGATCCTCAATCAATCTTATGTCATCCTCGCTACTCACTAAGTTTGGGTTGAGACCTCTTAGATTGACTAGGATGATCCTTCATTTTGTTGATAAATTGATCAAGAGGTCGAGGGGCATTCTTGAGGATATTATTGTAATGGTGCAAGGAATGAGCTTCCCGATTGATTTTGTCATCATGGACATGGACACAACTGCACCTTACTCCATACCCCGATCATAGTTGATCAGTCGTTCCTTCGAACGGTCAAAGCGGTAGTTGATTATGGTATTGGAGAGATCACCATTCACTCTCACAGTGAAAAGATGAAGACTGAGACGATCCAAAATTCGAGGTCATTACTGGCACTACCAACATATGCGAGAGAAATGACACCTAATTCTGAAGACTGTGATTTTTTAGTTGAGATACGAGATACTGATCTATTCACTTATTTCATGGACACCCTTGAGTTCCTTTCTTAGAAGGAACCCCTAGAAAGTGCAATCGCCTTGAGCTTCTTGTTGATGATTCAGAGATGTTAGCTGATGGATTGTTTGAGTTGTATTATGAGGATATTTTCGAGTTACGTTCGGAGGTACTTTTTGAGATTCCTGATACACATTATTCTGAGATTACTATTGAGACACCTCCTACTGGGATATATGAGCCACATACAGATTTTCATGAGATATTTGCTGATAAGATACATTTTACTGATTTTAGTGCTGAGATATCTGAGCCATTCATTGATGAGTTTTTGGAGATCTTAGGCGACCTGATGAGCCATTCCTGTTTGAGTAGAGAACATTTATTACAAATCTTTCTGATACATTACATGATGAGCTTACAGTAGCCATGATGGATAGTTTACACAGTGCAGATTATATACCTTCTACTAGTGTAGTTGTAGAGGTTGTTGTAGAGCCAATTCAGACACCACATGAGATCAAAGACATACCTACATCTCTGAAGTATACCTTACTTATGGATTCCCCCCAAATGTTTTCGATCATCATCAGTTCACAGTTGACCGACGATTAGGAATCTCGCTTTCTAGAGGTTCTTGATCGAAATTGTAAGGCTATTAGTTGGAGTATTTTAGATCTTTGTGGAATTAGTCCAGCTTTGTGCTCACATCACATCTACTTAGAGGATGATAACAGACCGACCTGTGAGTTTCATCACTATCTGATTCTTAATCTTTGATTGTTACCATGAAAGAGATCAAGAAATGGTGAGATGCTGGATTTATTTATCCCATTTCAGATTCCAAGTAGGTCAGTCTGTTGCACGTGGTCTCGAAGAAATCTAGTATTACAATTGTGAACAATGACCATGGTGAGGACCTTCTGACTCGTGTATCCACTTCATGGTACGTATGCATAGATTATCGATGCATGAATTCAGTGACCAATAAAGATCACTTTCCTCTACCCTTTATTGATCATATTATTGAGAGGTTGAAAGGGAATGAGTTATTTTCTTTATTGGATGGGTACTCGGGATATAACCAGGTGGCAATCGCTCCTGAGGATCAGGAGAAGGCTACATTTACTTGTCCGTTTAACCTATGCCTTTAAACGGATGCCCTTTGGATTGTGTAACTCTCCCTCTACATTCCAGAGGTGTATGTTGGCAATTTTTGCCGACATGATCGGTAGTTTCCTCGAGGTCGTCATGGACGATTTCTCGATCTACGGGGATAGTTTTGACTTATGTCTTACTCCGTTAGACAAAGTACTTCAGAGATTCTGTATGGTAAACTTAGTGTTCTCATGAGAGAAGAGACTTTATTTTGACTAATGTGATTTTATTGGACATGTCATCTCCAAACAAGGTATGGAGGTTGACCTATCTAAGAATGATGTGATATCCAATATTGAGCCACCGTAGAATTTGAAGCAGTTGAGGTCTTTTCTTGGTAACGTTGGATTATAGACTATTCATTAAGGACTTCAGCAAGATGACCAGGCCTTTTATTAAGATACTGTGCAAGGAGAGTGAGTTTATTGTTGATGAAAAAGTGCTCCTTGCCTTTCACCAGATGAAAATAATGGCTACGAGTGCTCCTGTCCTTCAGCCACTTGATTGGTCTCTTCCCTTTGAGATCATGACGAACACGTCATATTTTGCAGTTGGAGTTGTTTTAGGGTGGAGACGGGATGGTGTGTCATTTTCCATACACTATGCTAGCAATACTTTAGATGAGGCACAATACAACTACACAGTTATAGAGAAGGAAATGGTAGCCGTAGTGTTTGCTTTAGAGAAGTTCAGCTCTTATCTTCTGGTTGCAGAGTTATTGTTTACACGGATCACACTGTCATACTGTATTTACAGGCTAAGAAGGATGCCAAACCACCTCTTATCAAATGAATCCTTCTTCTCTAGGAGTTTTCTTTAGAGATTTGAGACAAGCCTGGAGTGAAAAAAATTGTGGCAAATCATCTTTCTTGGATATCAAGTGCAGAGTCCCTGAGTAGATACTACTTCCTATTTCATGGACCTTTCCAGATGAGGCTATGTTGTATGTTGCCTCACTCCCATGGTACGCTAATGTTTTGAACTATCTTGTCTCCAAGAAAGTTCCACAAGATTGGACCAAGCTAAAGGTAGATAGATTCTTGTCAGAGATTCATTTTATAGTGGGATGATCCATACCTAATTTCATGAGGGTACAGATTGTCTGGAGGAGGTGCATTCCTCAAGAGGAATACACCAGTGTGCTTGAGCATTGTGATAGATTAGAGGCTAGTATGTAGCATTCAGGGAAGCACACAACAACAAAGGTACTTCAATGCATCCTATGGTGGCCAACTTTGTTTAAGGATGCTACATATTATATTCGAGGTTGTACTGGTTGCTAGAGAATGGGAGAAACCGTCAGTTCCAAAGATACCATGCCCCTAAGATATATCCAGATTTCTGATATTTTTAATGCTTGGGGCATGCACTTCATGGGCCCATTCCTTGTCAGTCAGGGATTTCAGTACATACTACTTGCCGTGGATTATGTTATTCGTTGGGTGAAGGCGATCCCCACACGAGCCATTGATAATTGTACGGTTTGCTCCTTCCTCAATGACAACATTATTGCATAGTTTGGGATACCCAAGATACTTATTTCAAATGGGGGGGGGAGCCATTTGATCAATAGAGAGGTCAGAAAGCTTGTGAATGAGTATGCCATTGAGCATAGAGTTGCATCTCCTTACCACCCATAGACGAATTGTTTGGCTAAGATTTCAAATAGGGAGATTCTTGTACGTATAGATAGGAAGAATTGATTCCATATGCTTGACTCAGTTCTATGGGCTTATCAGACGGTGTACAAGTCTCCATTGGGCATGTCTCCCTGTAGATTGGTTAATGGAAAGCCTTGCCACATGCCAGTTGAGCTGATTCACAAATCTTTATGGGCACTCCGTGTATGTAATCTAGATTATGATAGAGTAGGCCAGAGCAGAAAATGGAATTGAATAGATTGTTAGAATTCTGAGATTTCACGTACAACAACTCACTCATGTATAAGGAGAAAGTCAAGCGTTGGCATGATTGACATATTAGGAGAAAGACTTTCATCCCTAATTAGAAAGTATGGTTGTTTGAGGCGAAATTGAAGTTGTTTCCCAGCAAACACAAAAG
The DNA here is from genome assembly GCA_037367405.1 of Ottelia alismoides. Lineage (NCBI taxonomy): Eukaryota > Viridiplantae > Streptophyta > Magnoliopsida > Alismatales > Hydrocharitaceae > Ottelia > Ottelia alismoides. The sequence goes on from JAZKJV010000430.1 coordinate 1,013,172, forward strand.
CAACTGGTCAAGATTGTTCACTGTGAAAGCTATGTGTGACAATGGTAGTATTTTCATATATGGGTTGTCATCTGATGCACAACCATTTCTTGGGAACGAACAATTGTTAAAATCATTTCTAGATCATGATATATTCATGTCCATGTTTGATTCCATACATGTGGTATCAGATGATGAATCTTCAACATCTTCTACGTATGATACATGAGCTGATATTCTTTTGTATATACCCTTTCTTTTCATTCTTTCGTCTTCCGTCTTTATCAGTCATCTCTATCCCATGTGTTTGTGTTATACTTAAGATGCACTCTATCTTATGTATAGGGAGGTGAATGATTGAGTTGTTCTTTTCGTTCTGTTTCATCACTTTTGTCTTTTCTTATACTAAGGGACCCTTTACCCTAAGTATAGGGGGAGTGATGTTGTTCATTTCATTCTTCTTTTGCGTTTTTATTTCTTTTATTCCCTCACTTGTCCTTGAACTTGTTGATACTCTTTTTCTATACTTAGGGATCTTTTACCCTAAGTATAGGGGAGGACAAGTCGAGTCGTTGAGTTTGTACATTCTCTTCCTCGATTTTCCCCATTTTGACAGTCTCTATACCTAGGATTATTTGATCCTAAATATTGGGGATCATCGACTTCTATTCTTTTCATTCCTTATTCTTTGAGTTGTTGTATAGATTCTTTTCACTTTTCTATACTTAGCATGCATTATGTCTTCCTTTGTTGCTTCTTTGTCACTATGAGGACATAGCCCGAGCTAAGTGTAGGGGGTTTCGTATATATTGTATATACATTTTAGCCATAACTCATAATATGGCTAATAAACTAGAATAAAAATATTTTATAAAAAATTTGTAAAAATTCTTTGAGAAATTCTTTTGTAATTATTTTTTTGTAAAATATTTGTAAAATCTTTGTATAAATGTTTTGTAAATTATTTGTAAAAATTCTATGTAAAATTGTGGTAAAAACCTTTGTAAAAAGTTTTTTTGTAAAAATTATTGTAAAAGTGTTTTATTTGTGAAATCCTTTGTAGAGTACTTTGTATCAACACTATTTATATTGTAAAATGTTTGTAAAATTTATGTAAATAAAATATTTGTAAAAATGATTTGCAAAATTTTATAAACTAGTTTTGAAAACCTTCTGAAAATGGTTGTAAAATAGTTTTGTAAAGTTTTGTAAAAGATTTTGTAAAATAATTTGTAAATGTTTGTAAAACTTTTGTAAAATTGTTTGCAAATTATTTTGTCACCTTGTATATAAATAATTTGTTTGTAAATATTGGTTGTAGTTATAAAAAATATTTGTAAATAGAAATTTTAATCACCTTGCAAATATATGAATAAATTCTTTGTGAATGAAATGCCTTTAATATAATACCTTGTATAAAACTTGTATAATGTGTACATTCTTTATTCAACTTTATAAATAAATTTCTTTTGTAGATATAATTATTGTAAAATTTGTACATAAAACTTATAAATATTCTTTTTCTAAAATCTTGTATAAATTGCATATAAACTTGTATATATGTTTATATAAAATTCTTTGTAATTTGTATAAAATTCATGTAAATTCTTATAAATGTGTATAATTCTCTCTACCAAAAATACTATAAATTTGAAAAAAATCCATAAAATTTACAGAACTCTCTAAAATACTTGCCTTTTCTTTGTTTTTATTATTTTATTTGAAAAAATAATAATAATGCTTTGCATATATTTCTCAAATTTTGCATTTGCATTTTTCATAATGATATTGATGCTTAAACTAGTCTGGAATAAAATCGAAGAATGGAGCTTGGTTAAGACCTTAATCCACTTAATTTCAGAGGAACCTTATAGGAACTGGAGTTGAGACTTTTAATTTCTAGAGACTTAATTCTTTGAGTCCACAAGACTATGCTCGCATGTCATCTTGATTGGTCTAAGTAGAATATTTCATACACATGCATCGTTCTATTAGACAGTGATCTAACTTGGAAAAGCACTTTTCGCATACCACTTCACTGATGAGGTGGTGAGGGGTTGAATCCTCTAGCAAGAGACGCGCACGAATGGAAACATATGCAGTCACCTTGAGTGGTCAGTGCACCCCAACCTAGTTCAGTGGCATGGACGTCTAACGACGGGAGTTGTGGGTTGCAATAAATCTTCAAAAGAGAGATGGTCCGTTGGCACAATTTTTCTAAGACCTCAAAATATGTGCGGAAAAAAGATTCTATTTCCATTGGGCACAATAAAGATCTATGCAGTGCAAAAATTCTTTCCATCAAATAGAAGTATTATGTATCCAAAAAAAAATCATTCATGTATTAATATGACCACATTGGTCCATCTTCGGAGAGAGTGCAGATCTTAGTGGAGACTTGTCTACACTGGTCGGCTTCATAAGGAGATGTGGCTACACTAGTCACACTCAAGTTCTCTTCTTATTCTTCTACTTCTCCCCCTTTAATTTTGGGCACAGCACACACCTAAACTTAGAAGAAAATACATCTCTCCTCGAGGAAAGAGTGTCTAGACATGGGAATTAGGGTTACCTTGCTAAGAGAATGTTGGTCTTTGTCATTTCTGATGTGGGAAACTATATATCACATACACAGTACAAGTAGATTCATAGTCGTTAGAATTAGCATATGAGGACTTGTTCTGACCTGAATGTTGAGGTGACATGAATAAGAGTCTTGTGGAACTTAGAGTCTGTTAGGTTTTATCTCCATTTCTCAATAAGGTTCTGCTGAACTAAGAATCCAAATGTCCGACTGAGCTCCATAATTTGATTTTACGAAGAATAGTTTAAAAATCAAAATTATTCTAAGTTCTTTATTTTTCTTTTCTCCTTTTTCTTTTTAGTCACTTATTCTTCTAATAAGTGTTTGCTAAGGGACTAGCAAAGGTAAAATATAGGGAGATGATGAATCTACATTTTATCATCTTTATTCATTTATTTTAGCTTGAAATCCCTTCTTAAATACTACAAAATCAATAAATCAAGGTTTTTATTCTTTCTTATTCTTTTGTATATATTGTACAAAAATATTTATTTTTAACCTAATATAAATAAATAAAATAAAGAAAAGAAAAGAAAGACTATATATATGTAATGAATACAGGCGGACTCTTACCCCAAGAGAAGGTCAAGACTTGACCTCATCAACAAGGAATAAAGTAGGGGGAGATAAGGCCACTTGTAGAAAAATAAAGAAAATTCATTTCCATTCTTCATCATCAAGTGCACATACATCATTATTTGTATATAATTCTTTATACTATTTTATTTATCAATTCACCTCAAATAAAAATGTTTTCTTCTTGAAACTTGTACATAAAAATACTGTAAATATTAAATTTAACTGCAAGAAGATTCATTGTACATTATGTAAATAATGTCACTTTGAAAAAACTGTAAAACCAAACTTTCCAGACCCATATATTCTCCACAAAAACTCAAAATAAAGCAAACTCACTTTTATTAAACTCTAAAAAATAAGCTTCAAAATGAAAGTGGTTTTGCTAATATCAAAGTTAAGATGCAAAATGTGGCTTTTTGGAGTGTATTGTGCATTGTGACTATATAATATATTGTGTGGATTTATTTATTTATTTTATGTGCATATTTGTTCATATTGTATTTTTTAATATTTTAATTATTGTATTTTATCTATAAAAAATGAAAATAAAAATTACAAAGATCAAAATCAGCAAAAAAAATTCATTGTATATTGTACATCACTATGTATATATTGTAAATACACCTATTTATTTAACTTAATAAATTATTTTGTAAAAATAATATAAAAATATATTTAAATCATTGTAAAGTGTTTTAAATAAATAAAATATTAAATTAACTTAATTCATTAATTTATTTACGGTATATTTACACCCATAACCCTAAGTAGTTTTGTAATTACCCCAGGAACCCTCGATAATCACGAATTACATCCATGACCTTGAATAAGTGTTCCGCTTTACACCCATAACCCTCCATTAGTTTTGATCATTAACTCAACCGGAGTAGTGAGTTAATCTAACCAATCCTAGATCTAACGGCTGAAGTTAATCAAAAATAAAAAATAAAAAAAACCCACCCCTACCTTCTTTGTCCTCCAGCGCCCCTTCTCCCTTCTCCCACCTCCCACCCACCCCACCCCCGCTTACAAGCTCCCCCTCTCCTTCTTCCTCCTCCAGCCCCCTCCACCCTCACCAACCCCCAACCCCCCGGCAAGAGCCCCTCATACCCTCTCCCCCGATCGCTGACCGCCTGCAAGAACCCCCCAGCACCCCCTGACCTGGCCACCTACAAGAGAAAGACCCACGCTCCATTTGAAGCTCGAAGCCCTCCCCCTGGAAACCTATCACCGTCGAGTCCCTCTGAAAGCACCCCCGACCTTACAGAATCGAAGGATGTCGAGGAGGAAGGGAGGTCGAAGGAAGAGGGAAAGGAAGGAGGAGTGGTATCCTTCGTAAATAAGATGAATGTAAAGGTGGATTACATAACGAATTTCATTATAATTAACGGAGAAATTGATGGAATGTACTCCATAGGGTTATGTATATAATTAAGAAACTACTGAGGGTTATGCTATGCAAGAGTTAAGGATAACTCGAGGTCCTATGTGTAATTCGTGATTATCGAGGGTTTCTGAGGGAATTACAGAACTACTTAGGGTTATGGGTACAAATATCCCTTTATTTAATTTATTAAAATTCACCATAAATAAGTATATTTATTGATAAACATTTTTTCTTTACATTATTTTTTATTTAAAATCATTTTTTTAATTTAATTTATTTAACATTACCCTATTTTGTCTCGTAGTGTACTTTGTCCTGTACGAACTGGATCCCCATTGGTTGGACCTGGGTACGTTGTCCCGGGCCAACCTCTCCTTCACCCGCTTACCTGATTATCCAGTTCACCAGAGCTTTTTCTCATTATTTTTCAGTCGATTCATCCATCAATTCGACCCGATCCATTAATAAAACTTGTAGTCTGATTATTCCTTTACCTCGGTCGCTCTATGTTTTCACTCATATCGCCTCGCTTTGCATGCTTTCGAAATTTGAAAATCACATGAAGCCATTGCCTATAAATACCGCCCCCTCCCAGTCTGATGAGCCCCTAATCCATTTTCTGGCAAATTTTTGCCCGAGACTAAGCCTGTGAGGAGAGGGTCGTGACATCTTGACATCCAGGAGCGCGAGAGCGAGCGGAAGGACATGATCCAGCATGTAGCCGGAGCTCCATCATCGTGTCTAGTTTCTCCGACTGACGCATCGGATCACTGCGAAAACCTTCATTCCATCTGTAGACATAATAAGGTAACCGTAGTTTTATTTTAGCTCTTTAATTCTGCCTTTGATTTTCGATTCTAAGCTAGATCCGATCTCAAACCACTCGAGCTCCGATCATCAAATTCACAATCTGATTACATCAACACGCTCCCCATACTTTCTTCATCCTCTTTCACAGTCTTAACACCTCCAGATCACTTCGGATGTGGAGTCTGGTCTCCTCACTGATCCATCACCATCGGAGACCCCCATCCCCTCCTATTTCGCTGTGTTTGGCCTAGTACTCTGACCGAAGATCTTCTCCGAGCTATAATGAATAGTGTGCAGATGTGCAAGAGTCGATTAGAGTAGGAAATCAAGATTTGGAGGTTCACTTTTAGCTGCAAACACCCAGGTCTCCATACCTGCTACCGACCGTCGTTGTGCCTCATCGCCGCATCTGACCGACGGAGGAGCACTGCAGGAACATCTTCATATCATCAAGAGACGATTCAGGTGGAGATCAAGAGAGATATGCTCATTCAAAATTCATTGGAGTAGAGCTTCATTAGAATTCTTCTAGGTGTGTTCAAGAGCGTCCTATCAAGAACACCTCCGCTAGATCAAATCAGCACCATCATATTCGCCCCAATTTCTAGTCACGGATCTAGATCATCAGATTAGATCTCATCCATCCCGTTTGCTCTCATAGTTGAGCCATAGGATCAGACTTCAAGATTGCATCTTTGTCGTTTCATTCACCACATACATTAGTGGTATATTTGTACTCTATCCCTGCATTATATTAATTTTGTAAATAAATCCTTTGTGGACATATGCCATGCTAGTGTTGTCTGGTTATTTGCACATTTACCCTTATGCTTATTTTAAATTTCGTTTTAGTCATGTCTGCTTGTTTGAATGTGCTTCACGCGTACTCTTTGGCAATTTTGCATAATAAACCTATTGTTTCTTTGTTATTACTCATCCCTTATATTTAAAGTATTTCTGCTAGGCCCGTGCCAGCACACCTTATCTACGTTAGCACACCCCTTTTTAGGAAAATTATGTGCTGCAACACATAATTTTCCTAAAAAATTATGTGTTGCAGCACATATGCATTTAGGTCACTGTTATATAGTTTTTAATTTTTCTTGTTAATTTGGCTTAATAAATAACAAATTGCCTCTGAAAGTTCCCTAATAATTAACAAAACTTCCTGCTAATTAGATCTATTACTCATAATTTTGGTTTTGAATTTTATTTAGTTTTGTTATTTTAGAAATTCAAAGCACCTGGTTTTGTTCCTGTTTACAAAAAAATAATAAACATAAAATTTGCTTGAAATTCTATAAACATTTGTTTGTGTTTATTTTGGTTTGTTTGATTTTCTTTATAAATTTTTCTTTTATATTCCATATAAAAACCAAAAAATTACAAAACACTAAAAACACACAAAATTTCATATAAAATAATAGAAAATACATAAAAATTTAAAATACCTTTCTGGAAAATTTAAGAAATTATCTATCTATTTGTATGTATTTCTTTTATTTTTTCATTCATTTTATATTTTAAAATCACAAAAACATTTTCATTGTTTTTATTTGTTGTTTTTACTATTTTCAATTTTCAAAAAAAACTTAAAAAATCTAAAAATTCTCTAAAAAATCGTAAAAATAATATAGAAATCTTAAAAACCCCAAAAGATTTCTATTTGAATTTTCTATATATTTTTATATATTTTAAAAATACAAAAAGCTTACCTTTCTTTTTCTTTTATATTTCCTTTCATTCTTTTTATTTGTTTTCCTTTACTAAAAATATAAAAACATTTATAAAATTAATTTAAAAATCATTAAAAATATATAAAATCATAAAACTTTAAAAAATATAAGAATTAAAATTCTATAAAAATTTAATAAGATAAAAATTCCATAAAAACCAAGAATTGAATAAAAGGAACTCCTCTTTTTCTTTATTTATTTTTCTTTGATTTAGATAACCCTCAACTTTATTGTAGCCTCCCTGAGTTTTTTCTTGCATGCTATACAAGTTAATAAAATAACAAAATTCATTTTCTTGCTTAGATCCTCTTTGTTTGGTTGTTTGCTTGAGAATTGATTGAAATAAAGATTAATATTTTTTGTTGAGACTTTCATGGGTTGTGACGACCATACTCCGCTTGTGCATATTATCATTTCATTAAATAAAAACCTGATAAAAAGTCCCTTTTCAACACATGGGCAGTAGCCGCATTTGACTCCAACAATGTATGTGAAGCTTCTCCGATCATGAAACCAATCATAGACTTTGATTGTTGCTTTTGCCTACATCATGAATATACTAATTTCATTTCCATGCACTTAATGTGTCAACAAGAAATCACAAAAGTGTGATGCGATAAAATCAGGCTTTCAGCATAAAACTCGTCCAAATGCAAAACTGGCACTACATATAGGTTCTACACAATATCTAAAACTCGTGGGGCGAAATATGCATGAATCTGACATCAAACGGAGGGAAAACCATACCTATGGAAATGTTCTCCAATGAATTTTCTTCACCTAGAATAAGAGTTTTGTGGCATTTTATGGAACACAAGTGTGTGCAAGACGATCCCTTCTCCAAGCTCTTTGAAATGGCATGCTCAAACTTCTAATCAGTGATCAGAAACTCCTCTAGCAACGGAGCTCCAACGAGAGGGTGGTGGTGCTCTGGCAATGGATTCAAGTGGACTGACCCACTTGGCTCCGTCATTAACTTATATATGGGCTAGTTTTAAACTGATCTCGTTCAGATCCAAAGCCAAATAATCGCAGTCCGACCGTATTTAGCATGTAACTCTCTCATACATAATCTGATTTTTACATTCTTGGACTCATTAAAAAGGTATTGATGATAGCTACAAGAGAATGTGGTCATTTATCTGATTTGACTACTGCGCCAGATCGGAAAATAGGGATATTGAGGTCCTAATGTGAGGGATCTCACATTTTTATTGTGATTTTTTATATACTTAGAAAATAAATAAATATTGTTAAACCTTTTTATTGCAAGTATTATTTTATAATTTTTTGAATTTCGGGTATTTATTTGGTGTTTTGCTCAAGTATTAAAGCAAAGATTTAGATATTAAGCTATTGATTCACAGATTCATGAAATGTATAACATCATATATCTTTTATCACATAAATATATAGAGAGATTTTGTTGGACTTGTAAGCCCTTGGCGACCCATTAATGAATTGAAAGTTATTATTTTTCATGTTCATATGAAATGAATGTTTGTGAATTCACTTAATTAAAGGTTCCTTTGTACAAATAGAGTTATGCACCGTGGCCATATTTAATGCCATGTAGTTTGGAGGACACAACTGACGTTAACATGTGATACTCAATAATGATCTCCAAACTGAGAAAAAGATGGATATCTTTCTCTAAAGACTGATTTTCGACCAACCTCTTAATGCGAGTTTTCTACATAGAAATAGGATTCAGAGGTTTCGAAATAATCACGTCAAAGAATTGACTTGATGAAGTCGAGATAAAGTATGACCTGAATTGTAACTGTCACAATGATGCACACATTCTTTGATTAGAGACATATATACATCTATATGTCTAAATGTGTACATTAGACATACCATTATGTTGAAGACCTAACCAAGGCCAATACACCAACGAATTGGTCTAGATATGAGGATATATGATGTGTATGATTTCTCAAAAGGATCACACAGATTCCACACTTGATGAATCGGGAGATAGAGCTCACTCATGAGATATTTGGTTTCATATAGAATTCCATGCATAGTCGTTTTTTTTGTGAAATAAGACATGAACTTGAGATATTAATAAATGCTTTTGGAAAGTATATAATTAATATTGTTGTACAATTATCGATTGAGAAATCTACTGAATAAGAGTTTGAACTTCAGGCGTATCAAGTCTTCCAGTGCAAAGGATGATGGAGTACTGCGAATACTCTATGTTAAAGCTATCTTAATAGATCATTTACCATTACATTTCCATTCTGATGGAGCGATAAAACCCGATGGATTTTATTGACTCAACTTTGTGGCTTAATGGTATGATAATTGATTGGATTAAGTCTCATTTCAATAGATTCAATTCTAATTTCCAGTTTCAAACTCGGAATATTGGAAATAGAAATGGAAATGGAAGTGAACTCACTTCTAGAGCTCATTTCTAAGCTCCAGTGACTATAAAAGGGCTTGTAAGACGTGTTCGCCACTCTGATCATTTGTTGAGCTCATGGAGAGTGATGCATTTTGTTGAGCTCCCATAGAGAGTGAATCATTTTATCTCAAGTTCAAAGATAGAGTGTATTGCATTTCATCAAAAGTGGTCAAAACCATGAAATTGGATAGTTACCCAAGGTTCAAGTCAGTATACATGGATAGTATGATCTGCTCGATATTATATCCATGTATCCACTGCAACTACTTACAAGTCCTAATGGGATTAGGACTTGTACTTAATGATATCAATATTATCATTAATACTTTTTATTATCGTAGATATGTGTATCTAGGGTTTGTGAATATGATTCACATTATCTGATTAATATGAACATTGATTCATTATATATAGCATTTATATATTATTCCAAGTCATATATGTGAACATGATTCACATTGGAAATAATGTTAATTGGATTAACATTTTATTTTGGGTTTATGAATAAGATTTATAATTTCTTAGGTACCTCTCACAAAATACCGAACTAAGATCTGCATAAGTAAATCATGACAATGAAGTGATAAAAAGAGGTTGAAACCAAAAATAGGACACAGTAGACGTCCCATCTAGTCTCTACATGGGCATCCACCATGGAATCCTATTATGATTAGGAGCCTTCTAATTTTTTATTATCTCTTGATTTATTTTGGATGTTACTTAATAGGACAAAAATGACTCATATTTCTTGAAGGCAAATGATATGCTCATTGCTTTTGGATCATAATCCAAGGGCTCACATGGTGGATGTACTCTTTAGGAGTAGGACTCTTAGGGACACCCCCTCTAGTATATAAAAGAGGTCTTGACCTCTATCTTGGTAGCATGATTCATTCCCCATTTCCACATTACCTTGAGAGCTTAGAGAGAAAGAGAAGATACAGTTGAGAACTCTCTCGGTCATCCCCTGTCTCTTATCCATACAAAACCCTACACGTCCACCATATTACCTCCACCTTCCGCGCATTGGTTCATCCCTTCATGAGAGAAACAAGCCTTCTTTGCCGTGCTTCTTGTATGTGAAGGACTCGATTGCATGCGATGGAATCATGAGAAGGAGATCATCTTGATCTTCACTTGGCATGGACAACTTCAAGAAGTTGATATAGAATATTGTGGGAAGCTACGTGAGTCATCTTCATAGCTGTTGAGCGGTATTTTTGGGGTTTTAAATTATTGATATAAAAGTAAATGCGCAGTGGTCGTTGCAACCCAAATATCCCGTAACAAACAAACAAATTTTTTTCTTCTCAAGCTACAAAATTAATTACAAGAGAATAATGCAGCAAGAGAAACTTTTGCTACTTATCTACCTTTATAGCAATAGGATCGAACTCAGGAAGGCTACAATTCCCAAGGGTTGACATAATCAAAATCAATTAAAATAAAATGAGAATCTCAAATGCAAACTATCTTGGTTTTTGTGAATTTTTCTCTTATTATTTTTTTAATTTTTTTAGTTTTATTTTTTTATTTTCTGATTTTCAATTTTTTGATGATTTTGATTTTTGCAATTTTTGTTTTAAAAAATAAGGAACAATATGCACAAGGGAAGAAATACACACACCGCACTATTTTTGTATTTTTCAAAATAGTAAGAAATGTCCAAAAAAATAAAGAGAAAATATTTTTGGGTTTAAAAGCTTCGAAATGTTTTTGGGAATTTTTGTAGAATTTTCAGATTTTTTATATTTTTCTAAAAATTAAACAGTGGTAAAAATGATAATCAGTGTACATCCTGGAGTAATTTGCAACTTTAAAATATTTTAATGCCCAAAACTCCTAGACTTTATTTTTATGCTAAAATATAGACAAATATTCATAAATAGGAAGTAAAATCACGATTTTTATATTTTTGTAGAATTCTCTGTGATTTTTCTAAAATTTTTGATATTTTTTAATTTTTTGATGTTTTGAAAAGAATTAATGCACGAAAAATAGAGTTAAAAGACAAAAAAATAAAACTAATCTATTTTTTTGGAATTTTTAGAGCAATATTCAAATTTTTATGAATTTTTGAATTCCAGGAAGAGAAAAAGACCTTCTTTTTTATTTTTTTAATAATAACAAATGAAAATAAAATACAATAAAAATTTTATGCTAGAAAGAGACACACATCAGGAGTATAAAAAATTTTTTGAAGAATTTTCAGAGTAATGAAAACATTTATTTCAATAAAAAGAACATGCAAAATAAATAGTCTAGATAATAGGGACTAAAATGTAAATACTTAATGTTTTTGCATTAAATAAAAAAAGAAATAAACTGTAGGGTTGAATTTTGAAATTACCTAACGAATCGTGTGCGTCGCAGGTGATGTTCGTGGTAGGGGCCTTTTCGTAATTTCGGAAACCTCTAGGAGCTTTTTATGCAATTTACCCAAAAGTTTTTTATTTTAAATAGGGTTTCCTTTTCTTCATCTTCACAACGATGGGGCACAAGGGGTGTCACCTTCCCTTATTCATTCTCGGCCCAACCGGTGGTTGAGCTGCTCCGGCCGGCGGTGTGGATCGCAGGAGGCAAGCATGCACGACGATGGTGTGGAGATGCTCTAGTGATCGGCGACTGAGGCAGTGTGTCATGCGGGGCGTGCGCCACCGGAGTGGGTGGCTGCATGGCTGGGGAAGATGGCACAACCAAGACTCCAAGCGGAGGAGCCAAGGGTGGCGGTTGAGGTTGTAGTGGAGCGTGGCCGCGGAGCACGGGGAGGTCAGCGCTCCCTGTGCACGGAGGAAGATCTGGAAGGTGGAGATGGCGGGCCGGCCTCTAGGCAGCTGGATTGAGGAAGATGTCGCAGTGGAGGGTTCCGGGCTCGCGATGGTGAAGGGGTCGCGCTCGTGGGCCGCGACTGGCTGGAGGGCTCCGCACGCGCATGGACAGGCGTCACAGGAGGCGACAGCGGCAGAGCTGCGGTGACGGCAGCAACTTTTTTATACATTTTTATTAACAGAAACAGAGGGGAAATAGCTTTTTATTTTTTAAACAGAAACTGTAAATATATTTTTTAAAAATTTTTTATTTTCTATTTTTTTGTTATTTTTTATTTTATCCTGCAAAATAAATGTTAAAAAAACTATATGTGAATTTTTTAATAAATATTTTTTGAAATAGAAGATGACTCAAGCACGATGCATCATCTCTACTTATTTAAATAATAATAATAATAATAATAATAATTAAAAAAAGATGTAAATGGGGATCCGGTGAAATGGATGAATCGAATCCGAGTCTCCGATCATTGTACGTGGCCGGAGTTGAGAGATTGTGGGGGAAAGAACGTGAATGTGGAGAGATCGAGAAAATGAGATGAAAATCGGGATCGCATGTGGATCAAAATCGTGATGGATTCTAAGATCTAGGTAAAAAATGACAACGAAATAAAAATGAGATAAAAATAAAACTATGATTAATCTTAGATTAAAAATAAGAATTAAAATGATGGATCTCACCTTAGGAGTGGAAAAGACCGTAATCGCCTTGACGAATGCCGACTCGTTGTCACTGGATGGCTCGGAGGCTAGACACCCTTCTGTGACAAGATAGCTCTCGAAGAATAGGCTCCTCTCACCAAAGATTGATCAAGTGAGAATGAGGGAGGAAGAGCCAATTAAATAGAGGATTAATTGAATTTGAATTTGAATTAGAATTTAAAAATTGAATGGAGATAAAGAGATAAGGAAAGAAATTGAAATGAGATAAAGATAAAATTAGTGTTAAAACTATTTACGAATTTTTTTTTTGTATTTTCAACACTTTATTAAATTGAATAACAAATTTTATTTTTTTATTGGTGGTTATTTAAGAATATCAACTGTATACATATATTATATATATAAGGTACATTATACACATAGTTAAATAAGGAAATTATTTTTTTGTTTTACAATTTTTATTTTTTTAATTTTTATTTTAAATAATTAGTAAAAATATTGCAAATACAATATGTAAAAATAAATAGTGAAATTGCATAAACCACCCTAGAAAATCGACTTTTCAGTCATAAGTTTAAAAATTATGAAATCGTAGCCTTTTAAATATAATTTAATTTAGAATATAATGGAAGTGAGTTTGATTTAATTCGAGTTCATATGGAACCGGAATTGGTCTTTCAATTATCGCTTTACAGCTTTTTCCAAGTGTGGTTGCTTTTATTTTGTACATAATTTTATTTTGCAGTTATTTTTATTATTTAGAAAACATTTTTATTTACAACTATTATTTTGAAAATATTTAATTTGAGGTCAATTTATGTACAAATAAAATAGTGTAAGTATACAAATATTTACAACACAATTTGTTTTTGGATTTTCTGATTAAGGACCCTATCCCCCCCTACTTTATTCCTGGTCGATGAGGTCAAGTCTTGACCTTCTCTCGGGGTTCGGGTCAGCCTGTATCTATTACATATATACAGTCCTCTCTCTCTCTTTATCTTTTCTTTATTTTTCCTTCCTTTATTTATTTAATTTGGGTTAAAATAGTAGTAAGTGTACAATATTTACACACAGATGCAAGTTAGTAAGAATATGGAGTCAGTATTATATATATGTGTTTTATAAGGGATTTTAAGCTAAAATAAATGAATAAAGATGATGAAATGAAGATTCATTATCCCCCTATGCTTTACCTTTGCTAGTCCCTTAGCAAATACTTATTTGAAAGAATAAGTGAATAAAAGAACAATAAATAAAAAGAAAGAAAAAGAAAGGAAAAAGAACGAAATTAGGATAATATTGAGTATTAAACTTATCTTCATAAAATTGTAGTATACAGCTCTGTCAGACCTTTTGATTTTTAGTGTAGCGGAACCTTAATGGGAAAAGGATTTAAAACCTAACAACCTCTAAGTTCCACAAGACTCCTATTCATGTCTCCTCAACAGTCAGATCAGAACAAGTCTACATACACAAATTATTATGACTATGAATCTTTACTTGTACGGTGTAAGTGAATTATAGATCCCCATCTCAAAACTAGCAAAGAAACAACCTCTCTCAACAAGGTAACTCTAGTCCACCGATCTAGCAACTCTTTCCTCGAGGAGCGGGGTTATTCCCTTCTAAGTTCAAGTACAACCATCTCAAGAAGAGGAGATGGAGAAAAGAATGGACGGTAACCATTGTAGCTACATATCCTTGGATGCATGACCAGTGTAGCCAAGTCATCCAGCTGCAAGCTTACAAAAATTTGACTATGAAGCTCTTATTAATATTTTTTTATTATTATCCTTGTATATACACTCTGGCAGGCATTTTACTTTTAAATCAGGTCTGTCCACTTTTGGAGATTCTGCATTTCTCTCTTTTTTTTGAAAATATATACAAGGTGCAGCATGTACGTAAACGGTTTTTCCTCTTGAGCTAGTAGACTATCTCTCTTTTGAAGCATTATTGCAACCCCACAGCATCATATCTTTAGACCTCAATGCTACTAGATCAAGTTGAGATGCACAACCCTCCCTAGAGGAAGACGAGAGGTTTTGCCTAGAAGTACTACCCTTGTATGCTACTCCAAGCTAAAAGACTCTACCTCCTCACTACCTCCTCCATGAAGAGATACATGTAGAGTTCTTGTCCAAGATAAGACATGGACTGAAATAATCATGCGTATGTTCAATATTCTACTTAGACTGATCAAGATGACATGTGAACATAGTCTTATGGACTCAAAGAATTAAGTTGATAGGACATGAGAAGTCTTAACTCCATCTCTTATAAGGTTCCTCTAAAATTAAGTGGATTAAGTCCCAACTAATTTCCATTCTTCAATTTTATTCCAGACTTAGTTTAAATGTCAATACTATCCTTAAAAATGCACATGCAAATGCAAGAAAATATGTAAAATGCAAAAGGAAGCTTTTTTTTAAACCATTTTCTAATTTTGAATTTTTTATGGGTTTTTGGAAAAGAAAGTAAAAAGATACACATGTGAAAAGAGATTTTTTAATGCAACTTTTTATAGATCTTTGGTTTTGTAGTTTTTAAGGAAAAAGGGTTAGTAAAATATATACAAGTATATACACGGATTTTTTTTGTTTTTGTTTTTTGTTTTTTTGTTGTTTTTTTTTGTTTTTTTAAAGGTTATCAAAGTCTATATACACACATGTGGATTTTACGAATATACATATCCCCAAAATAATCATTAAAAGTACGAGTTATGTCTTAAGTATATATACAATATATACGACACTCCCCTATACTTAGCTCGAACTATGTCCATCATAGTGATCAGAGAGAGGCAAAGGAAAACATAACTCGTGCTAAGTATAGAAAAGTGAAAAGACTCCTATGCTACAACGACTCAAAGATAAGATGAAAAGAATAGAAGTCGGTGATCCACCCATACTTAGGTTCAAGTAATACTAAGTATAGAAGAGTGTACAAAAGTGAAAACCGATGAAGAGAATGTACGGGCTTAAAAATAAAAAAGACGATATGAACAACATCACCCCCCTATACTTAGGGTAGAGTATCCTTAAGTATAGGCAAAAACAAGAGTGATGAACAGGACGAATATGAACAACACAAATCATTCAACCCCCCCCAACCCCCCTATACTTAAGATAAAGCACATCCTAAGTATAGCATATATACACACACGGAAAAAGGGTGAATGATAAAACGGAAGAAAAAAGAATGAAACGAAAGGATATACAAAAGGTTGTCAGTGATGGACTTGAATTTTAGCCCTTTAATAGTATAGAATTAACGCTTTGAATGTCATTGTAGTCGGACTAAATTAGGTCGATCAAAGACAGCTTGAATAATGTATCAATTAATAATAAGGAAGTGGCCAATTTTATTTTACTTGGGCAAGCCCAAGGTCGAACTCAGAGACACGAGCCTCTTAAGTATTATCTAGATTCTTTAATACTTAGATTAAATGATGAATTAGAAATCCATAGGTCAATAAATGCACATGAAGACACTATGCAGAAACATGTAGATAAGCATTTTTTTATTTTTAATATGCAAGGTTAAAACGATGCAAATATGCCTGAATTATACAAAATATTTGAACAAGTGAATAGTAGTCAAATGCAGACTCGAACCATGAAGCAAGCTCATTGATTGATTAAGGCAAGGCATAAAAAGTCCTACATAAGCGACACTTCATTATTAAAATAAAATATCAATTCTTAAAGTGTCAAAATAGAGATTGAGCCATGCCATTAGAAAGATAATGAAATCAACTTCAAAACGAGACCAAAATCGCTCAAACGGAGCTCGGGTGCTCAAGATATTCACAAAAGAAACCAGGGGCATAAATGCAAGAAAAATATGAAAATAAATAGCAAACAGGTCCCTGGAAGGACTGAAACATAAATAACAAAAGTTGTGAGGCCTTCCCTGATATTTACCCACATGTGTGAGGGTATAATTGCAATTATTAAAACACGTAGGGGTTTGGGTGCAATTTACCCCAAACGCGTATGGTTTCCAAGTGCTTTCAGGACCTATCTGCAAATATGAAAATTTCTGGGGGCCTCCTTGCAAAATATCCATGCCTTCACGTGACCGAGCACGTGCGGTCTAGGCTCGGTGGTCGATGGAGGCTTGGGCGTGTCTTGGCGTAGGCCCAGTTGCTGGTTCGGACTCAGAGCGAGGCTCAGGAGCTTTGGATGGGGCTCGGTTGCTTAAACCCTGTAAGCTTAAACTGAAGCTCGGAACTGACATATGTCGTCATGAGGGCCATCCGATCATTGGGATCTAGGGTGGCTGGTGGCGCTCGAGAGAGTAGACGTAGCTGAATGTGCACCGTTGGATGAGCACCAGGAGGGTGCTATCCAACAGCACATGTAAGCTCTATGCTCCTTCCTCCGTCGTGGGGATGGCGGTGATCTTCAAGTTCTGGCGTCGTCCTGCATACTCCGCCATTGTCTTCTTCCCATTATGCTGCTTAGTGGAGCTCGCTGGAAGTGCTGCAACCATCTATGAAACTCTGGGTAGACGTCAGAATTCCTGGAATATGCTATCGGCGCTACTAGGCCGGAAACAGGGCTAGCAAAGTTGAGTTCCGGCGACGCTCCAGCCATTGAAAGAGATAGACCCTGCAATAATTAGCCCGATAGCCGAAGCGTGCGCTTGAAGCATGTGGGTGAAATGAGACGGGTGGATGGCCACACTAGCGGAGAAAGTGGTCGGCCATGTTCATCTTCTCCGGTGAGTCGAAGAAGAAGGGGGACGAGATGGATGGGGTTATGGAGGAGGGGAGTGATGATCAGGGGGCAAAGCATGGATGATGGGAGTGCGGTGAATCTTGAGGGTGGCCAACGGAAGGTGACAGTACGAGTAGAAGTCTATGAAATTACAAGAAATCAAAGAAAAGAGCAAAACAGATATTAAGAGCTTACCTGGAGCAATGGCGAAGTGAGAGCCTGGGCACGGGCTTCTAGGTGAAGCCCTAGTCATCGCTAGATCCCCAAGGCCACCGTGAACAGCTAGGCGGTGGCGGAGCATCGCCAACCTGGCCTACCATGGCCAGGGGTCGACACTGGGGTTGATGTCGCCTGTCACGCCCCTTGGCATCTCCTCTCTGTCATAGAGGGATGGAGGGAGGTTGGGCTGTGACCCATCCGTTGAGCACGTGACTTAATCTGCATTCGTTGTAGTATGGGTACTTAGCGAATCAGTCAGAACTGAGAGAAGGATCTCTGTAAAGAGTGTCTCAGCTTTAATTTATATCTCGGGCAAGCCCGGGGTCGAACATAGGGAGGCAAGGAACAACTTTGGGTTAATTCAGAATAACTAGGTCTAGGTTCCCAAATGGTATTTTTTTATTTTTTAATGCAAAAATAAATACAAATGCAAAATGTGATTGAATCAAGTTAATAAGAAAACACACAACTAGGTCAAATTAATTTTAATACAAAAATAATTTAGTTTAGCCAAATTATAATTTTCCTAGAAACCTAATCCAGTGATGAATACAAAACACATTTTTTTTGAAATTTTAGGGGTTAAAATGCAACGATGAAATATGCACACTTTCTATGAGTTTTTTCACAATTTTTCACACAAACAAAATGCAAAAATTATGAAAATTTTACTAGAATATAAACATGATGCAAGGAGGCATCAGTAATTTTTTGAAATTTTTAGAGAAAATATTATTTTTTATGGATTTTTAATGAGAACAGAGTGGTAATGAGTAATTAATTCTTAATAGAGAGCAAATTAACTCAAAAAGTTCTTTTAATGATCCATCCAAGAGAGTTGGAATTTCGCAAAAATATTGTGCGTGGATTTAATTAAAAATCAATTAATAAATTCACTCTATAATTTAATTAAGACACATGACAATTCCAATTAAGATGAAATTTGGGTAGTAATTAAATCATGTTACAAGGCATCATTCTTGATTTTTTTAAGCATTTCTATAACAATCGTGAATTAGATATCAATTTAAGTCCTTAAAGTGGGTAAAATAAGCAAGTTTTCACTAGAATAATTTTAATTAATTACCCAAAGCTCAGAAAAATACAACTAGATATCCAGATGATATAGAATTAGCTGCTAAACGATATGGAATTTTTCATAAATAAAATGATGCTCAACATATGTCCAAATTAATAGATAAACATAGGGGTGTCCATGCAAAACAGAATAAATCTTAAACAGAACAAAACATGCACGTGGCTTGTTTGTAATTAAAAAAACTTTACAGAACATGATGCAATTTTCACAAAATAAACAAAATAAAAAAAATTAAAAGAAGGAGACCTTCTTCTTCGGCGTAGGTGGTTAGGGCACAACGGTGACGGGGGTGGCGTGCGGGATCACGTCAATGGAGGATGAGCGGGCGGAAGGTGGCGACGGGATGCACCGCGCGTGGGCTTGAGGAAGGCGGAGGGGGGGCGCAGCGGTGCGCTGGTGCGGGGAGACGGGCATGGAGGCTGGCGGAGGCGAAGGGGGTGCTGGAGAGGCCACGCGTGGAGGTGGAGGGTTGAAGGCGGGGCGGCAGCTACGCGGGCAGTGGCGAAGGGCGCCGCTGGAGAAGGACGGGCGGTGTGGTCACACACGGCGATGCGACCTGGAGGAGATGGGAGGGTGGTGCCGCTAGTGGTGCAGGGGGGCGGTGGCGGTTGCTGCTGCTTCCCTGGTAGCTTCCTGGTGGTGCATGGGGACAGGTTGTTGTAGTATAGTGGTATGTATTACCGCCTGTCACGCGGGTGACCCAGGTTCGATCCCCTACAACGGCGCTATTTAACGGACCCGAATTTTAGCCCTTTAATAGTGTAGAATTAACACTTCGAATGTCATTGTAGTCCGGCTAAATTGGGTCGATCAAAGACTGCTTGAATAATGTATCAACTAATAATAATGAAGCGGTCGATTTTATTTTACTTGGCAAGCACAAGGTCAAACTCAGGGACACGAGCCTCTTAAGTATTATCTAGATTTTATAATACTTATATTAAGCGATGAATTAAAAATCCATAGGTCAATAAATGCACATGAAGACACTATGCAGGAACATGTAGATATGCAATTTTTGTTTGACTTTCAATATGCAAGGTAAAAATGATGCAAATATGCCCGAATTATACAAAATATTTGAGCAATTGAACAATAGTTAAATGCAGACTTGAATCATGAAGCAAGCTCATTGATTAATTAAGGCAAGGCATAATAAGTCCTACATAAGCGGCACTTCATTATTAAAATAAAACATCAATTCCTAAAGTGTCAAAACAGAGATTGAGCCATGCCATTAGAAAGATAATAAAATCAGCTTTGAAACGGTACCAAAATCAACTCAAATGGAGCTCGGATGCTCAAGATATTCACAAAAGAAACTATGGGCATAAATGCAAGAAAAACATGAAAATAAATAGCAAACAGGTCCCTGGAAGGACTGAAACATAAATAAAAAAGTCACGAGGCCTTCCCTGATATTTACCCATACGCGCGGGGTATAATTACAATTATTTAAACCCGTAGACGTGCTTTCACGACCTATCTGTAAATATGAAAATTTTCGGGGGCCTCCCCGCAAAATACCCATGCCTGCACGTGACCGGGCACGTGCAGTCTAGGCTCGGTGGTCGATAGAGGCTCAGGTGTGGCTCGGCGTAGGCCCTGTTGCTGGTTTGAACTCAGAGCGAGGCTCAGGAGCTTTGGATGGGGCTCGATTGCTCCAACCATGTAGGCTTGCACTGAAGCTCGGAACTGACGCGTGTCCTCATGAATTACATCCTATCATAGAAATAGGATTCAGAGGTTTCGAAATAATCACGTCAAAGAATTGACTTGATGAAGTCGAGATAAAGTATGACCTGAATTGTAACTGTCACAATGATGCACACATTCTTTGATTAGAGACATATACACATCTATATGTCTACATGTGTACATTAGACATACCATTATGTTGAAGACCTAACCAAGGCCAATATACCAACGAATTGGTCTAGATATGAGGATATATGATGTGTATGATTTCTCAAAAGGATCACACAGATTCACAATTGATGAATCGGGAGATAGAGCTCACTCATGAGATATTTGGTTTCATATAGAATTCCATGCATGGTCGTCTTGTTTGTGAAATAAGACATGAACTTGAGATATTAATAAATGCTTTTGGAAAGTATATAATTAATATTGTTGTACAATTATCGATTGAGAAATCTACTGAACAAGAGTTTGAACTTCAGGCGTATCAAGTCTTCCAGTGCAAAGGATGATGGCGTACTGCGAATACTCTATGTTAAAAGATATCTTAATAGATCATTTACCATTACATTTCCATTCTGATGGAGCGATAAAACCCGATGGATTTTATTGACTCTACTTTGTGGCTTAATGGTATGATAATTAATTGGATTAAGTCTCATTTCATTAGATTCAATTCTAATTTCCAGTTTCAAACTCGGAATATTGGAAATAGAAATGGAAATGGAGGTGAACTCACTTCTAGAGCTCATTTCTAAGCTCCAGTGACTATAAAAGGGCTTGTAAGACGTGTTCGCCACTCTGATCATTTGTTGAGCTCATGGAGAGTGATGCATTTTGTTGAGCTCCCATAGAGAGTGAATCATTTTATCTCAAGTTCAAAGATAGAGTGTATTGCATTTCATCAAAAGTGGTCAAAACCATGAAATTGGATAGTTACCCAAGGTTCAAGTCAGTATACATGGATAGTATGATCTGCTCGATATTATATCCATGTATCCACTGCAACTACTTATAAGTCCTAATGGGATTAGGACTTGTACTTAATGATATCAATATTATCATTAATACTTTTTATTATCGTAGATATGTGTATCTAGGGTTTGTGAATACGATTCACATTATCTGATTAATATGAACATTGATTCATTATATATAGCATATATATATTATTCCAAGTCATATATGTGAACATGATTCACATTGGAAATAATGTTAATTGGATTAACATTTTATTTTGGGTTTATGAATAAGATTTATAATTTCTTAGGTACCTCTCACAAAATACCGAACTAAGATCTGCATAAGTAAATCATGACAATGAAGTGATAAAAAGAGGTTGAAACCAAAAATAGGACACAGTAGACGTCCCATCTAGTCTCTACATGGGCATCCACCATGGAATCCTATTATGATTAGGAGCCTTCTAATTTTTTATTATCTCTTGATTTATTTTGGATGTTACTTAATAGGACAAAAATGACTCATATTTCTTGAAGGCAAATGATATGTTCATTGCTTTTGGATCATCATCCAAGGGCTCACATGGTGGATGTACTCTTTAGGAGTAGGACTCTTAGGGACACCCCCTCTAGTATATAAAAGAGGTCTTGACCTCTATCTTGGTAGCATGATTCATTCCCCATTTCCACATTACCTTGAGAGCTTAGAGAGAAAGAGAAGATACAGTTGAGAACTCTCTCGGTCGTCCCCTGTCTCTTATCCATACAAAACCCTACACGTCCACCATATTACCTCCACCTTCCGCGCATTGGTTCATCCCTTCATGAGAGAAACAAGCCTTCTTCGCCGTGCTTCTTGTATGTGAATGACTCGATTGCATGCGATGGAATCATGAGAAGGAGATCATCTTGATCTTCACTTGGCATGGACAACTTCAAGAAGTTGATATAGAATATTGTGGGAAGCTACGTGAGTCATCTTCATGTCTGTTGAGCGGTATTTTTGGGGTTTTAAATTATTGATATAAAAGTAAATGCGCAGTGGTCGTTGCAACCCAAATATCCCGCAACAAACAAACAAATTTTTTTCTTCTCAAGCTACAAAATTAATTACAAGAGAATAATGCAGCAAGAGAAACTTTTGCTACTTATCTACCTTTATAGCAATAGGATCGAACTCAGGAAGGCTACAATTTCCAAGGGTTGACATAATCAAAATCAATTAAAATAAAATGAGAATCTCAAATACAAACTATCTTGGTTTTTGTGAATTTTTGTCTTATTATTTTTTTAATTTTTTTATTTCTATTTTTTTTATTTTCTGATTTTCAATTTTTTGATGATTTTGATTTTTGCAATTTTTGTTTTAAAAAATAAGGAACAATATGCACAAGGGAAGAAATACACACACCGCACTATTTTTGTATTTTTCAAAATAGTAAGAAATGTCCAAAAAAATAAAGAGAAAATATTTTTAGGTTTAAAAGCTTCGAAATGTTTTTGGGAATTTTTGTAGAATTTTCAGATTTTTTATATTTTTCTAAAAATTAAACAGTGGTAAAAATGATAATCAGTGTACATCCTGGAGTAATTTGCAACTTTAAAATATTTTAATGCCCAAAACTCCTAGACTTTATTTTTATGCTAAAATATAGACAAATATTCATAAATAGGAAGTAAAATCACGATTTTTATTTTTTTGTAGAATTCTCTGTGATTTTTCTAAAATTTTTGATATTTTTTAATTTTTTGATGTTTTGAAAAGAATTAATGCACGAAAAATAGAGTTAAAAGACAAAAAAATAAAACTAATCTATTTTTTGGAATTTTTAGAGCAATATTCAAATTTTTATGAATTTTTGAATTCTAGGAAGAGAAAAAGACCTTCTTTTTTTATTTTTTTAATAATAACAAATGAAAATAAAATATAATAAAAATTTTATGCTAGAAAGAGACACACATCAGGAGTATAAAAAATTTTTTGAAGAATTTTCAGAGTAATGAAAACATTTATTTCAATAAAAAGAACATGCAAAATAAATAGTCTAGATAATAGGGACTAAAATGTAAATACTTAATGTTTTTGCATTAAATAAAAAAAGAAATAAACTGTAGGGTTGAATTTTGAAATTACCCAACGAATCATGTGCGTCGCAGGTGATGTTCGTGGTAGGGGCCTTTTCGTAATTTCTGAAACCTCTAGGAGCTTTTTATGCAATTTACCCAAAAGTTTTTTATTTTAAATAGGGTTTCCTTTTCTTCATATTCACAACGATGGGGCACAAGGGGTGTCACCTTCCCTTATTCATTCTCGGCCCAACCGGTGGTTGAGCTGCTTCGGCCGGCGGTGTGGATCGCAGGAGGCAGGCATGCACGACGATGGTGTGGAGATGCTCTAGTGATCGGCGACTGAGGCAGTGTGTCATGCGGGGCGTGCGCCACCGGAGTGGGTGGCTGCATGGCTGGGGAAGATGGCACAACCAAGACTCCAAGCGGAGGAGCCAAGGGTGGCGGTTGAGGTTGTAGTGGAGCGTGGCCGCGGAGCACGGGGAGGTCAGCGCTCCCTGTGCACGGAGGAAGATCTGGAAGGTGGAGATGGCGGGCCGGCCTCTAGGCAGCTGGATTGAGGAAGATGTCGCAGTGGAGGGTTCCGGGCTCGCGATGGTGAAGGGGTCGCGCTCGTGGGCCGCGACTGGCTGGAGGGCTCCGCACGCGCATGGACAGGCGTCACAGGAGGCGACAGCGGCAGAGCTGCGGTGACGGCAGCAACTTTTTTATACATTTTTATTAACAGAAACAGAGGGGAAATAGCTTTTTTATTTTTTAAACAGAAACTGTAAATATATTTTTTTTAAAATTTTTTATTTTCTATTTTTTTGTTATTTTTTATTTTATCCTGCAAAATAAATGTTAAAAAAACTATATGTGAATTTTTTAATAAATATTTTTTGAAATAGAAGATGGCTCAAGCACGATGCATCATCTCTACTTATTTAAATAATAATAATAATAATAATAATAATAATTGAAAAAAGATGTGAATGGGGATCCGGTGAAATGGATGAATCGAATCTGAGTCTCCGATCATTGTACGTGGCCGGAGTTGAGAGATTGTGGGGGAAAGAACGTGAATGTGGAGAGATCGAGAAAATGAGATGAAAATCGGGATCGCATGTGGATCAAAATCGTGATGGATTCTAAGATCTAGGTAAAAAATGACAACGAAATAAAAATGAGATAAAAATAAAACTACGATTAATCTTAGATTAAAAATAAAAATTAAAATGATGGATCTCACCTTAGGAGTGGAAAAGACCGTAATCGCCTTGACGAATGCCGACTCGTTGTCACCGGATGGCTCGGAGGCTAGACACCCTTCTGTGACAAGATAGCTCTCGAAGAATAGGCTCCTCTCACCAAAGATTGATCAAGTGAGAATGAGGGAGGAAGAGCCAATTAAATAGAGGATTAATTGAATTTGAATTTGAATTCGAATTTGAAAATTGAATGGAGATAAAGAGATAAGGAAACAAATTGAAATGAGATAAAGATAAAATTAGTGTTAAAACTATTTACGATAATTATTTTTTGTATTTTCAACACTTTATTAAATTGAATAACAAATTTTATTTTTTTATTGGTGGTTATTTAAGAATATCAACTGTATACATATATTATATATATAAGGTACATTTTACACATAGTTAAATAAGGAAATTATTTTTTTGTTTTACAATTTTTATTTTTTTAATTTTTATTTTAAATAATTAGTAAAAATATTGCAAATACAATATGTAAAAATAAATAGTGAAATTGCATAAACCACCCTAGAAAATTGACTTTTCAGTCATAAGTTTAAAAATTATGAAATCATAGCCTTTTAAATATAATTTAATTTAGAATATAATAGAAGTGACTTTGATTTAATTCGAGTTCATATGGAGCCGGAATTGGTCTTTCAATTATCGCTTTACAGCTTTTTCCAAGTGTGGTTGCTTTTATTCTGTACATAATTTTATTTTGCAGTTATTTTTATTATTTAGAAAAACATTTTTATTTACAACTATTATTTTGAAAATTATTTAATTTGAGGTCAATTTATGTACAAATAAAATAGTGTAAGTATACAAATATTTACAACACAATTTGTTTTTGGATTTTCTGATTAAGGACCCTATCCCCCCTACTTTATTCCTGGTCGATGAGGTCAAGTCTTGACCTTCTCTCGGGGTTCGGGTCAGCCTGTATCTATTACATATATACAGTCCTCTCTCTCTATTTATCTTTTCTTTATTTTTCCTTCCTTTATTTATTTAATTTGGGTTAAAATAGTAGTAAGTGTACAATATTTACACACAGATGCAAGTTAGTAAGAATATGGAGTCAGTATTATATATATGTGTTTTATAAGGGATTTTAAGCTAAAATAAATGAATAAAGATGATGAAATGAAGATTCATTATCCCCCTATGCTTTACCTTTGCTAGTCCCTTAGCGAATACTTATTTGAAAGAATAAGTGAATAAAAGAACAATAAATAAAAAGAAAGAAAAAGAAAGGAAAAAGAACGAAATTAGGATAATATTGAGTATTAAACTTATCTTCATAAAATTGTAGTATACAGCTCTGTCAGACCTTTTGATTTTTAGTGTAGCGGAACCTTAATGGGAAAAGGATTTAAAACCTAACAACCTCTAAGTTCCACAAGACTCCTATTCATGTCTCCTCAACAGTCAGATCAGAACAAGTCTACATACACAAATTATTATGACTATGAATCTTTACTTGTACGGTGTAAGTGAATTATAGATCCCCATCTCAAAACTAGCAAAGAAACAACCTCTCTCAACAAGGTAACTCTAGTCCACCGATCTAGCAACTCTTTCCTCGAGGAGCGGGGTTATTCCCTTCTAAGTTCAAGTACAACCATCTCAAGAAGAGGAGATGGAGAAAAGAATGGACGGTAACCATTGTAGCTACATATCCTTGGATGCATGACCAGTGTAGCCAAGTCATCCAGCTGCAAGCTTACAAAAATTTGACTATGAAGCTCTTATTAATAATTTTTTATTATTATCCTTGTATATACACTCTGGTAGGCATTTTACTTTTAAATCAGGTCTGTCCACTTTTGGAGATTCTGCATTTCTCTCTTTTTTTGAAAATATATACAAGGTGCAGCATGTACGTAAACGGTTTTTCCTCTTGAGCTAGTAGACTATCCCTCTTTTGAAGCATTATTGCAACCCCACAGCATCATATCTTTAGACCTCAATGCTACTAGATCAGGTTGAGATGCACAACCCTCCCTAGAGGAAGATGAGAGGTTCTGCCTAGAAGTACTACCCTTGTATGCTACTCCAAGCTAAAAGATTCTACCTCCTCACTACCTCCTCCATGAAGAGATACATGTAGAGTTCTTGTCCAAGATAAGACATGGACTGAAATAATCATGCGTATGTTCAATATTCTACTTAGACTGATCAAGATGACATGTGAACATAGTCTTATGGACTCAAAGAATTAAGTTGATAGGACATGAGAAGTCTTAACTCCATCTCTTATAAGGTTCCTCTAAAATTAAGTGGATTAAGGCCCAACTAATTTCCATTCTTCAATTTTATTCCAGACTTAGTTTAAATGTCAATACTATCCTGAAAAATGCACATGCAAATGCAAGAAAATATGTAAAATGCAAAAAGGAAGTTTTTTTTTTAAACCATTTTCTAATTTTGAATTTTTTATGGGTTTTTGGAAAAGAAAGTAAAATGATACACATGTGAAAAGAGATTTTTTAATGCAACTTTTTATAGATCTTTGGTTTTGTAGTTTTTAAGGAAAAAGGGTTAGTAAAGTATATACAAGTATATACACGGATTTTTTTTTGTTTTTGTTTTTTGTTTTTTTGTTGTTTTTTTTTTGTTTTTTTAAAGGTTATCAAAGTCTATATACACACATGTGGATTTTACGAATATACATATCCCCAAAATAATCATTAAAAGTACGAGTTATGTCTTAAGTATATATACAATATATACGACACTCCCCTATACTTAGCTCGAACTATGTCCATCATAGTGATCAGAGAGAGGCAAAGGAAAACATAACTCGTGCTAAGTATAGAAAAGTGAAAAGACTCCTATGCTACAACGACTCAAAGAGAAGATGAAAAGAATAGAAGTCGGTGATCCCCCCATACTTAGGTTCAAGTAATACTAAGTATAGAAGAGTGTACAAAAGCGAAAACCGATGAAGAGAATGTACGGACTTAAAAATAAAAAAGACGATGTGAACAACATCACCCCCCTATACTTAGGGTAGAGTATCCTTAAGTATAGGCAACAACAAGAGTGATGAACAGGACGAATATGAACAACACAAATCATTCAACCCACCCCCCAACCCCCCTATACTTAGGATAAAGCACATCCTAAGTATAGCATATATACACACACGGAAAAAGGGTGAATGATAAAACGGAAGAAAAAAGAATGAAACGAAAGGATATACAAAAGGTTGTCAGTGATGGACCTGAATTTTAGCCCTTTAATAGTATAGAATTAACGCTCTGAATGTCATTGTAGTCAGACTAAATTAGGTCGATCAAAGACAGCTTGAATAATGTATCAATTAATAATAAGGAAGTGGCCAATTTTATTTTACTTGGGCAAGCCCAAGGTCGAACTCAGAGACACGAGCCTCTTAAGTATTATCTAGATTCTTTAATACTTAGATTAAATGATGAATTAGAAATCCATAGGTCAATAAATGCACATGAAGACACTATGTAGAAACATGTAGATAAGCATTTTTTATTTTTAATATGCAAGGTTAAAACGATGCAAATATGCCTGAATTATACAAAATATTTGAACAAGTGAATAGTAGTCAAATGCAGACTCGAATCATGAAGCAAGCTCATTGATTGATTAAGGCAAGGCATAAAAAGTCCTACATAAGCGACACTTCATTATTAAAATAAAATATCAATTCTTGAAGTGTCAAAATAGAGATTGAGCCATGCCATTAGAAAGATAATGAAATCAACTTCAAAACGAGACCAAAATCGCTCAAACGGAGCTCGGGTGCTCAAGATATTCACAAAAGAAACCAGGGGCATAAATGCAAGAAAAATATGAAAATAAATAGCAAACAGGTCCCTGGAAGGACTGAAACATAAATAACAAAAGTTGTGAGGCCTTCCCTGATATTTACCCACATGTGTGAGGGTATAATTGCAATTATTAAAACACGTAGGGGTTTGGGTGCAATTTACCCCAAACGCATATGGTTTCCAAGTGCTTTCAGGACCTATCTGCAAATATGAAAATTTCTGGGGGCCTCCTTGCAAAATATCCATGCCTTCACGTGACCGAGCACGTGCGGTCTAGGCTCGGTGGTCGATGGAGGCTTGGGCGTGTCTTGGCGTAGGCCCAGTTGCTGGTTCGGACTCAGAGCGAGGCTCAGGAGCTTTGGATGGGGCTCGGTTGCTTAAACCCTATAAGCTTAAACTGAAGCTCGGAACTGACATATGTCGTCATGAGGGCCATCCGATCATTGGGATCTAGGGTGGCTGGTGGCGCTCGAGAGAGTAGATGTAGCTGAATGTGCACCGTTGGATGAGCACCAGGAGGGTGCTATCCAACAGCACAAGTAAGCTCTATGCTCCTTCCTCCGTCGTGGGGATGGCGGTGATCTTCGAGTTCTGGCGTCGTCCTGCATACTCCGCCACCGTCTTCTTCCCATTATGCTGCTTAGTGGAGCTCGCTGGAAGTGCTGCAACCATCTATGAAACTCTGGGTAGACGTCA
This sequence comes from Ottelia alismoides, assembly GCA_037367405.1. Lineage (NCBI taxonomy): Eukaryota > Viridiplantae > Streptophyta > Magnoliopsida > Alismatales > Hydrocharitaceae > Ottelia > Ottelia alismoides. The sequence continues at coordinate 1,042,672 of JAZKJV010000430.1, forward strand.
GAATTCCTGGAATATGCTATCGGCGCTACTACGCCGGAAATAGGGCTAGCAAAGTTGAGTTCCGGCGACGCTCCAGCCATTGAAAGAGATAGACCCTGCAATAATTAGCCCGATAGCCGAAGCGTGCGCTTGAAGCATGTGGGTGAAATGAGACGGGTGGATGGCCACACTAGCGGAGAAAGTGGTCGGCCATGTTCATCTTCTCCGGTGAGTCGAAGAAGAAGGGGGACGAGATGGATGGGGTTATGGAGGAGGGGAGTGATGATCAGGGGGCAAAGCATGGATGATGGGAGTGCGGTGAATCTTGAGGGGTGGCCAATGGAAGGTGACAGTGCGAGTATAAGTCTAAGAAATTACAAGAAATCAAAAAAAGAGCAAAACAGATATTAAGAGCTTACCTGGAGCAATGGCGAAGTGAGAGCCTGGGCACGGGCTTCTAGGTGAAGCCCTAGTCATCGCTGGATCCCCAAGGCCATCGTGAACAGCTAGGCGGTGGCGGAGCATCGCCAACCTGGCCTACCATGGCCAGGGGTCGACACTGGGGTTGATGTCTCCTGTCGCACCCCTTGGCATCTCCTCTCTGTCATAGAGGGATGGAGGGAGGTTGGGCTGTAACCCATCCATTGAGCACGTGACTTAATCTGCACTCGTTGTAGTATGGGTACTTAGCGAATTAGTCAGAACTGAGAGAAGGATCTCCGTAAAGAGTGTCTCAGCTTTAATTTATATCTCGGGCAAGCCCGGGGTCGAACATAGGGAGGCAAGGAAGAACTTTGGGTTAATTCAGAATAACTAGGTCAAGGTTCCCAAATGGTATTTTTTTATTTTTTAATGCAAAAATAAATACAAATGCAAAATGTGATTGAATCAAGTTAATAAGAAAACACACAACTAGGTCAAATTAATTTTAATACAAAAATAATTTAGTTTAGCCAAATTATAATTTTCCTAGAAACCTAATCCAGTGATGAATACAAAACACATTTTTTTTGAAATTTTAGGGGTTAAAATGCAACGATGAAATATGCACACTTTCTATGAGTTTTTTCACAATTTTTCACACAAACAAAATGCAAAAATTATGAAAATTTTACTAGAATATAAACATGATGCAAGGAGGCATCAGTAATTTTTTGAAATTTTTAGAGAAAATATTATTTTTTTATGGATTTTTAATGAGAACAGAGTGGTAATGAGTAATTAATTCTTAATAGAGAGCAAATTAACTCAAAAAGTTCTTTTAATGATCCATCCAAGAGAGTTGGAATTTCGCAAAAATATTGTGCGTGGATTTAATTAAAAATCAATTAATAAATTCACTCTATAATTTAATTAAGACACATGACAATTCCAATTAAGATGAAATTTGGGTAGTAATTAAATCATGTTACAAGGCATCATTCTTGATTTTTTAAGCATTTCTATAGCAATCGTGAATTAGATATCAATTTAAGTCCTTAAAGTGGGTAAAATAAGCAAGTTTTCACTAGAATAATTTTAATTAATTACCCAAAGCTCAGAAAAATACAACTAGATATCCAGATGATATAGAATTAGCTGCTAAACGATATGGAATTTTTCATAAATAAAATGATGCTCAACATATGTCCAAATTAATAGATAAACATAGGGGTGTCCATGCAAAACAGAATAAATCTTAAACAGAACAAAACATGCACGTGGCTTGTTTGTAATTAAAAAAACTTTACAGAACATGATGCAATTTTCATAAAATAAACAAAATAAAAAAATTAAAAGAAGGAGACCTTCTTCTTCGACGTAGGTGGTTAGGGCACAACGGTGACGGGGGTGGCGTGCGGGCTCACGTCAATGGAGGATGAGCGGGCGGAAGGTGGCGACGGGATGCACCGCGCGTGGGCTTGAGGAAGGCGGAGGGGGGGCGCAGCGGTGCGCTGGTGCGGGGAGACGGGCATGGAGGCTAGCGGAGGCGAAGGGGGTGCTGGAGAGGCCACGCGTGGAGGTGGAGGGTTGAAGGCGGGGCGGCAGCTACACGGGCAGTGGCGAAGGGCGCCGCTGGAGAAGGACGGGCAGTGTGGTCACACACGGCGATGCGGCCTGGAGGAGATGGGAGGGTGGTGCCGCTAGTGGTGCAGGGGGGCGGTGGCGGTTGCTGCTGCTTCCCTGGTAGCTTCCTGGTGGTGCATGGGGACAGGTTGTTGTAGTATAGTGGTATGTATTACCGCCTGTCACGCGGGTGACCCAGGTTCGATCCCCTACAACGGCGCTATTTAACGGACCCGAATTTTAGCCCTTTAATAGTGTAGAATTAACACTTCGAATGTCATTGTAGTCCGGCTAAATTGGGTCGATCAAAGATTGCTTGAATAATGTATCAATTAATAATAATGAAGCGGTCGATTTTATTTTACTTGGCAAGCACAAGGTCAAACTCAGGGACACGAGCCTCTTAAGTATTATCTAGATTTTATAATACTTATATTAAGCGATGAATTAAAAATCCATAGGTCAATAAATGCACATGAAGACACTATGCAGGAACATGTAGATATGCAATTTTTGTTTGACTTTCAATATGCAAGGTTAAAATGATGCAAATATGCCCGAATTATACAAAATATTTGAGCAATTAAACAATAGTTAAATGCAGACTTGAATCATGAAGCAAGCTCATTGATTAATTAAGGCAAGGCATAATAAGTCCTACATAAGCGGCACTTCATTATTAAAATAAAACATCAATTCCTAAAGTGTCAAAACAGAGATTGAGCCATGCCATTAGAAAGATAATGAAATCAGCTTTGAAACGGTACCAAAATCAACTCAAATGGAGCTCGGATGCTCAAGATATTCACAAAAGAAACCATAAGCTTAAATGCAAGAAAAACTTGATAATAAATAGCAAACAGGTCCCTGGAAGGACTGAAACATAAATAAAAAAGTCACGAGGCCTTCCCTGATATTTACCCATACGCGCGGGGTATAATTACAATTATTTAAACCCGTAGACGTGCTTTCACGACCTATCTGTAAATATGAAAATTTTCGGGGGCCTCCCCGCAAAATACCCATGCATGCACGTGACCGGGCACGTGCAGTCTAGGTTCGGTGGTCGATAGAGGCTCAGGTGTGGCTCGGCGTAGGCCCTGTTGCTGGTTTGAACTCAGAGCGAGGCTCAGGAGCTTTGGATGGGGCTCGGTTGCTCCAACCATGTAGGCTTGCACTGATGCTCGGAACTGACGCGTGTCCTCATGAATTACATCCTATCATTGAGATAGGGCAGTGTTGGTGGCACCCGAAAGAGTAGACGTGGTTGAATGTGCACCGTTGAATGAGCACCAAGAGGGTGCCATCCAACGACGCCTATGAGCTCTGGGCTCCTTCCTCCGTCGCGGGGATGGCGGTGATCTTCGAGTTCCAGCGACGTCCTGCATACTCCGCCACGATCTTCTGCCCATTATGCTGCTCAGCGGAGCTCGCTGGAAGTGTTGCATCCATCTATGAAACTCTGGGAAGACGTCAGAACTCTTGGAATATGCTATCGGCACTCGTACGCCAGAAATAGGGCTAGCAAAGGTGAGCTCCGACGACGCTCCAACCATTGAAAGAGATAGATCCTGGAATCGTTAGCCCGATAGCCGAAGCGTGCGCTTGAATCTTGTGGGTGAAATGAGATGGGGTGGATGGCCACACGAGCAGAGAAAGTGGTCGGCCATGTTCATCTTCCCCAGCAATGATGCCATATGATCGATCGTTGAGCACGTGGTTTAATTTTCACTCGTCGTAGTATGGGTACTTAGCGAATCGTTCAGAATCGAGAGAAGAATCTCTGTGAAGAGTGTCTAGGATTTAATTTATATCTCGAGCAAGTCCGGGGTCAAACACAAGGAGGCAAAGGAGCAACTTCGAATTAATTCAGAAAACTTAGGTTTAGGTTTTCAAATGCAATTTTTTTATTTTTTATGCAAAAATAAATGCAAATGCGAGTGGATCAAGTTAATAAGAAAGTCTATAACTTAACTAAATTAATTTTAATAGGAATTAAGTTCAATTTAGCCAAATTATATTTTTCCTAAAAACCTAATCTAGTGATGAATATAAAACATATTTTTTTGGAATTTACGGATTTAAATGCAATAATGAAAAATGCATACTTTTATGATTTTTTCGTAATTTTTCACACAAACAGAATGCAAAAATTATGAAAAATTTATTGGAACATACATATGATGCAAGGAGACTACAGTAAATTTTTTTTGGAATTTTCTGATAAAATACGATTTTTTATGGATTTTTTAGTGAAAATAGAGTGACAATGAGCATTTAATTCTTAATAAATCCACAATTCAAATCATCCAGAGAGTTAATTATCTCAAAAAGCTATGTGTATGAGAGTGTTGAAATTTCACAAAAATAATGTGTGTAGATTTAGTTAAAAATCAATTACTAAAATCAATCTATAATTTATTTATGGCACAAGACAAATCCAATGAAAATTAAATTCGAACAATGGTTAAATCGTGTTGCAAGGCATCATTCCCGATATTTTAAGAATTTTTAGAGCAACCGTGAGTTAGATATGACTTTAACACCATAGATTGGGTAAAATATGTAATATTTAACTCAAATAATTTTAATTAATTCACCAAAGCTCTGAAAAATACAAATCAATGTCAAGATTATAGAGAATTAGTTGCTAAACAACATGACATTTTTCATTAAATAAAACGATGCAATATTGAGGTCCAAATTACTGTTCAAAGATAGGGTTATCCATGCAAATTCAGAAAACAAAGATAACAAACAAATTACACACAGGGACTTGTTCGTAATTACATAAACTGTACGAAATAAAAATGCAATTTCTCCAATAAAAAAAGAATGACCTTCTTCTTCAACTTTGATAGGAGGTTAGGGCGTAGGGGCAGCTTGGACGGGGCAGCGCCGCCGCGCACAGTGGACGAGCCGCGAGGAACTAGGGGGCTCGGCGGCGGCGTGGTGGAGCGGGCGACGGTGTGGTGACCTGCGACTGGCGACAGGCGGAGGTGAGGAGCGCAGGTGGCATGCAGGCCGGTGGAGGCCGCGCACGGTCACATGCGTGGCTGGAGGCGATAGTGGCCGCTTGAGGATGGCAGTGCCCATGCGCGGTGGTGGAGGGAGGCACCACCGCAGGCGTCTGGAGCTGGAAGGGGGGCGGCACAGGCCGCTGGCGGTGGCAGTGGCGGAAGGGGAGGGCCGGCTACTGCTGGTCGTTTCTTTTAATTTTTTAAAATTTTTTTACTGTTGTGATTTTGATTTTTAATTTAGAATTTTTAATTTCTTATTTTGTTAAACAACGAATACAAATAAAAAATGGTTTGGTGATGGTGATGATATAGAATAAACAAATGAAGGTGTGTGGGTGATTATGTGATGGTGTGATATAAAAATATGCAAAAATAATAATAATGATGATAAAATGAAAGGAAATTACCTAGGATGGAAGCGGTCTTCTATGATGTGCTCACGAGAAGCACGATCTTCGCTCGAATCGTAGGCGATCGATGAACTCGGGCAGCGCGTGGATGCGGTTACGATGTTGGCCAAGAAGCCAACGGATCTCACCGGAGAGAGGACTGTCGTCGCTCGACCGTGATTGCGTTGTTGTCACCGATTCAACTCTTCTAACTAGGCTCTCCTCATAAAAAGATGGATCCAAGGCAAAAATGTGGAGAATGGGAGAGAAGTTATGAATTTGGTGGAGGGGAGGTTAATAAAATTGTGGAGTTGAATTAGAAGTTATAAAAAATGGTAGAGTGTTGGAGTTGAATGTGTGGTTATTGTAGAGAATAGAAATTAAATAAAAAATAAATAGTAGCCTACTTTAAATAAGATAATAAAATAAAGAAGAAAATTAGAATGGAAGATTTACAGAAGTAGGTCCATAAAAATACTATGTACGTGGAATTTTTTTACTTTTCTAGTTTTAATTTTTTTTAGATTTTTAATAAAATATATCTACAAATTAAAAAAAAAATAAAATACTATAAATAAAACAAAACACAAAAAAGATTTTTTTTGTATTTTTAGTAATTAATAAAAGTAATAAAAAATGGGAAAACAAGAAATATGTACAATATATACAATGTACGCGTAGGTCCCAAAATCCAAATTTTGCAAACGAGCTCTGATTTTAATGAACCACTTTCATTAAATAGATAATTTTCTAACGTAAATGTTAAAAATGTGTTTGGTGAATTTGGAGTTCATACTGAGCGATAATTTGGCCGGGAAGTTGGACTTTATGGCTTTTTCTCTCTAGGATCTAGAGTATTTATTTGAGGTGAAATTTATTTTTGTATTTTTATATACATTTTTTGTGAACAAGTTAGATAAAGAATTAGTCAAAAAGAAGTTGAAATAGATTTATTAAAAATACATGAAGTTTTAGGCTATTTACAGGTGAAAAACTCCTTTATTTTACGGCTTTTTATTATTAATTTATTTTGTATAATATAATATACAATAATTAGTGTGTTTTCTTATCTGGGTCATTTCATTAATTTATTGATTTTATAGATATTTATTTGAGATTTTACTCGGGAATTTTGCTAAGATTAATATATTGAGATGATGAATCATGGATTCATCAGTCAGCTCATGTATCAGACGCAGAAGATGGTATCAAAAGATCATTGTCTGATACCAACGATGGACAGGAAGATATCATGATCTAGATATGGCTTCAACAACTTTCTGTTCACAACAAATGGTTGTGCGTCAGATAACAACGCAGATATGACAATACTCTCATTGTCATGCACAGCTCTCACGATGAACGGTCCTGACCATTTGCTTTTCAATTTTCTTGGAAACAACTTGAACTTAGCATCAAATAACCAAACTTTCTGATCGGGAGAGAAAGTCTTCCTTCGAATGTATTTATCATGCCAGCGCTTGACTTTCTCCTTATACATGAGTGAGTTATCATATGCAAAGTCTCAAAATTCCAGTAATCTATTCAAATCTAACTTCCTGTTCTTTCCATCCTTCTCATAATCAAGATTGCATACACGAAGTGCCCATAAAGATTTGTGAATTAATTCCATTTGCAGGTGGCAATGCTTTTCATACACCAATCTGTAAGGAGACTTGTACGCCGTCCGATAAGCCCATAGAAACGAATCAAGCATCTGGGACCAGTTCTTCCTATCTGGACATACAAGTTTTTGCAATATCGTCTTGATCTCCCTCTTTGAAATTTCTACCAAGCGATTAGTCTGAGGGTGGTAAGGAGACGCAACTCTATGCTCAATGGAATACTCCTTCACAAGCTTCTTTACTTCTCTATTAATGAAATGGCTTCTCCTATCTGAAATCAGTATTTTAGGAATCCTGAACCGCGCAATAATGCGGTCCTTGAGAAAGGAACACACTGTACGACTATTTACGGCTCGGGTGGGGATAGCCTCCACCCATCGACTAACATAATCCACGGCGATCAGGATGTACGGAAATCCTAACTGATAGGAAATGGGCCAATGAAGTTGTTAGCCATGTGAGCCCGGGGCGAACCATTTCTATAATAAATATTATTCTAATATATGATTTATCAATAAAAGTTATTGATTATGTTCACTCCCTTTCTAAGATTAAATGTATGAATGCGCTATAAGGTCCCTCTGTACAATAAGGGTTGTGTACCATGGCCAACTTAATAACCATACAGTTGTTGATTCATTGATTGAATCATAGAGGTTGGCACTTCGATGAATATCTAAGGAGTTAGATAGAGGACTCATCAAGCACCATGAAATGATTATTAAGTGATGATCTCCAGCCTGAGTAGGAGATGGCAATCCTTTCTCATTTGGTTGATATCTGACCGACCTCTTGATGCATGTCCTCTGCATGAGAATAGTGATTCGGAGGTGCCAAATTAGTTGAGTCAAAGGGTTGACTTAACGAGATCAGGATAACCGAAGACCTATGTTGAATGATGTCACAACATAGGCACACATCCTCCGACCAGAGACAGATGTGTTACTATATTTCTAAGTGTGTACATTTGGCAGACCAATATATTGATAACCTAACTAAGGTCTATACACCGGTGAGCTAGTGTGCATGTAAGGACATTGAGTAATACAATCTCTCAAAGGGATCATACAGGTTCACATGTGAACCGGAAGACATGAGCTCACTCATGAGGTATTGGGACCGATCAAGTTCTATGCATGGTCGTCGTGCTTTGGAATCATGACAAGAATTCGAAGGTATGATATATGCTTTGAGAAAGCATATGATCGATACCAATTCCCAATGACCAAGACTGAGAAACTTGATGATTAAACCCTAAAGAAGAAAGTATAAAATTGATCTACATCTTTGGGTTTCATCATAGGTCTTCCAGTGTGCAGGATGTACAGGTGTTGGGAATACCTGAGGGTGATGTGATCATAAACGATTATATAACCATGACGCTTCCATTCCTAGGGAGTGATGAAACGGGTCTGGATTTTAGTGACTCCTCTCATTAGAGAAGTGACCTGATCTTAGTCCAAGTATTGGACATTGGTCTGAATGAGATTCAGATGCAATGAGAAGATTAGGTCTATGGCCTTGATTCAATCAAGCATCTGTGGGAGGTCCATGAGATCTGGATTTGAGATGGGATCTCAATATCCAAGTCACTATACGTGGAACAATACAATAGCCCTATCCTTATCTCCATGTATCTGTAGATAAAGCACATTATTCTTGAAAGGGTTCAAGAATAATTCCATAGTTGAATTATATCTAAGCATTGAGAGATTGGTAATTAAATGTGATTTAATTATCTTGATGCATGTGGATATTTATCCAATATAATTAAATGTGATTTAATTATTTTGGATAAGAATAATATGGATAGCAATATCCAATTATTCATAATATATTATAAATGTAATTTATAACGTATTTGAGAGAGCTTATTATGATTTATATTTGTTGATTAATTATTGATGTGAATTGGATTCACATTGTGTAATTAATTGAAAATGTAAATTACATTTTATTTTGGGTTGTGGATGTGATTCACAAATCTTCAATAGAAAGATTGCAATATTCTCAAAATAATTATGAATTATTTTTGTAGAATAATTTACAACAAGAGTTGTTTTAAATATCATGGATATTACAAAGACTACAAGAGATCTCAAGATTGGTGGAGATCCCACCCTTCCATATTGGAAGGGTGGACGGCCACAATTTCCCTAAGGAAATTGGTGGTCGTCCACTCCATATATGGAGGGTGGATTCTCCAACCAATTAACTCCATGTTTGGTTGATTTGATTTGGGATTGAATCATGTTTGATTTATCAAATATATTTAATCTAAATTAAATTATTAGTTGTTGGTTTTTTACCAACAACAATCTTGACCATTGAAAGAAGCACAAGTCAATCCCATCCATTGTTTTTGTGTGTTCTATGGATTGTGATCCATGGACTTCCAAAACCCTATAAATAGAGAGGCATCCCTTGCTCTCTTGGGTTATGCAATTGAGATACAACAAGCTCTCTTCTCTCATTCCATAGGTCATCTCTTCTCTCTTCTCCATTGGTAGCCATCCACCAAACTCTCGAGGAGAAGTATCGTTGTCGCCTCGCCATCGCGTCGCCGCCTCGACGTTTCTTGATTCTCTATCTTCTTTGGAGTGCTTCTCTCATGAAGAAGGTGTTTGATCTCGTGCGACGAAATCAGGAGTTCACCATGATTGGATCAACTTCTTGGATTGCGAGGATCACGTGACTCATCCCCGCGCTCGCAAGCATCTTCTCCGAAGATCGGACTTGAGACAGGAGGTCTCTTTTCATAGAAACTCGATCAACCACGCTACAAGAGGTATTCCTATATACTTGATGTGGTTTTAGATGAAATGATCCGAGAATCGTTCTTGGATCATGTGGTTTCGTCATATGTTTTTTTTTTAATTCCGCTGCATAGAACAACTAGTCCGACTAGTCGTTCTTCATCGTATTCGATACGATGCTCACGCTTTCGTGATGCGCTTTAGGATTATCCCATATCCTTCAAGTGGTATCAGAGCCTTAGGTCGAAGGTTTTGGATATGATCCATAAACCTAGGACGACTTGGGTTCGTTAAGATTGCGAAAGTTTTTGTCGCATTTCATTTTCGCACCTCTGTTTAGTGAATAAATTCAGCCCTGTTTAAAACGTTTAAACACAAATTAATCACTTGGATTTTATTCCCCATTAAATAAGAAAATCATAAGATCTCAGTTCACGTAATTTGGATTCCATTTCCTCGAGATATGGCCTTTTATAAACATGTATTCACTATTGCAGGAACTGCGAATCTTAACATGATTAATGAGTTAATTACTATTTTGATGCTCATAGAAATGTGTGAAATATCACTTAGGTTCTGTCATAAATCAAATTACAAATCTTTGGAAACTGATTTTGCGTAATTTAGATTTGATTTGATTGAGATATGTTAATTTTAGTAAGTAGGGGTCACTGCTGAAATTACATTCCTAATCAAGAACCATGTGATTGTCAATTAGTGAATTAATTATTAATTTCCTGAAATAATTATGAAAAAGATTTGAGAAATAATTAGTGATGAGTATTTCCTTAATTGACATAGCCTCAACCAATAAATTGATTAGATTTGATCTAGATCATAATTGGATACATAATCGACAAACAACTTTCTTTAATAAGATTGGGAATTTGTTTAGCAAATTTCCTTATAATCAAAATTATTTTGATTATTACTATATGGCATAATTTCTGTTGAAGAACCGATGATCATCTCAAGTACACAATGATCTATTTGGCGTTATCCTTTCCTGAGGTGGATATGGTGTCTAGTTGGGGTAGCAGGTTGCACCGTGTGCAGTCTGTTCCACTCCCGCCAGTACTGGCCATGACAGTGGGTAGGGACTGGATAATGCCAAAGAAATCAAGGTGTATTTTCTAATTATTAAAATTCGAATAAATATGTACTTTGAGATAATACCATATATATTCAAGTAAAAACAATCAAGTTTGTTGATTGAATTGGATTGATAATTGATTTAATGAGATTGAATTACTTATATCCAATTAAAAACACTCTATTATGAATAGATGTGTGTTTCCCTTGGATGAATTAATTACATGAATATGATTCATGATAATTAATTAATAAAATTTGAATATGAGGTGGAGGATCACATAAGTGACATCCATGGTCTCCCGTCAAGATGAAGGGTTCCATCACCAGATATTGTATATAGGAGACGCCTGTCCGAAGTGACAGCTCCTGTATACGATCCATTTTGATCGGGCTCTTTGCTTCTCGAAAGAGTAAGGACGTATGCGTAGTGACCTCAACATCGGGTCCTCATATTATTGAGACGATATTGGATTGCGCATAGCGGTTGTATTTCTGTTGACGGTTGGTTCAATTAACAACGTGTCAACATCACCTTAGGGGTGGTAGGCTCGGGTGTTAAAGATCGAATTGGGAAATGCAAGTTGGACTTGCAAGGCGGAATATGTTCCGCTTCTGTTTATTGGAGTCACAGGTTCTCATATTATTGGTATGTGACAAAGGTAAAGAGGAGATCCCAGTTCTTGCTAGAGATATAGCGGTAAGTATATCTCTTGCTTTGAAAGTGATTAAGGGAATGAACTTTTAAAGTTGACAAAGCAAGACTGATTTGATTTAAAATTCTTTAATCAAATGTTGTAAATTTGAATATATATATATATATATGTTCTAATATAATGCATTCTTAGTTTCAGAAAATGAAGTCCATGAACCCACTTAGCAGGCTTTTGGAGGTCAACCAGTTGACCGGACTGAATTATTCGGATTGGATCCGTAATTTGGAGCATGTTCTCTCGGTTGAGCACATAAGTTATGTACTCACAGAAGACAAGCATGAAAGCCCTAAAACGAAGGAAGAAAAGGAATACAATAACAAATATGATGAAGATCATGTCTTGGCTAGAAGATACATCCTGGGTTCTCTCTCCAATGTTCTTCAGAAGCAACATGTGGAGATGAGCACATGCTAGGAAATAATGCAGAATCTGAAAGCTATGTTTGATGATATAAACTGCACCCAACGTTACAATATTATGAAAGAACTCATTCGCTGCAAGATGCGTGAAGGAACTTCAGTCCGAGAACATGTACTCAAAATGTTTGGGTACTTGTCTGAGCTGGAGACCCTTGGGGCAAATATGGATGCAGACATGCAAGTTAACTTCATTCTGTTGTCTTTGCCCAAGTCTTTCAATAATTTTGTGGTTTCATTCCACATGAACAAATTATACTTGACTAACGCTGGACTTCTTGCTGCATTAAAGTCTGCAGAAGACGTAATGAAGAAAGATGGTCCCTCTAGCAGTGCAATGGTTGCACAAGTCATAGGGAAGCGCGGTCAAAAGCAAGGTTCTCGGAAGGGCCCGACCCAGAAGAGAAAGAAGAAGATTCAAGGCGTTGGCTCATCTTCCAATGCATCCACATTGATAACATCAAAGAAAACTGACGTCTGTCACCATTGCAAGAGGCTGGGGCACTAGAGGCGTAACTGTTGGAATACCTAAATTCGGTCGACAAAGGTAAAGCCCCAGCAGGTATGAAATCTACTTTCATCATTGAAACTAGTTTTCTTGTTGGACAACAAGGAAGTTGGGTTATAGATTCTGGTGCTTCCATTCATGTATGTAATTTATTGCATTTGTTTCAGGAAACTAGGAATTTAAAAGAAGGGGAGATAGTCATCCAGATGGGATCTGATGCAAGTGTTACAACAGTCGCCGTCGGGACCTGTCGACTATCGTTATCTAGTGGTAGAGTCTTAGTACTTAAAGAGTGTCTTTATGTACTAGAAGTCAGAAGGAATTTGATATATGTATCTAAACTTGTTAGAACCGTATATTCATTCATTTTCTATAATAAATTAGTCATAAGTCATTATGATAAATATATTGCAGATGGTATTTTGACTTCTGGTAGACTCTATGAATTGTGCATTGATGAACATGTCATGAATGTTACTACCACTAATAAAAATCCTAAAAGATCCAGGGAGAATAAAAATCATTCGAATATGATTTGGCATCAAAGGCTTGGTCATTTATCTGTTGATAGGATCAATAGATCGATAAAGGATGAACCTTTAGATATTCTACAGGTTCGATCTTTGCCTACCTGTGAACATTGTATTCGAGTTAAAATGACTAGGATGCCTTTTCTTAACAAGGTTACAAGATGCGAAGGTATTCTTGACCTAATACATACCGATGTATGTGGTCCCTTCAGTACCGCAACCCGAAATGGATATCGATATTATTTGACGTTTATTGATGACCATTCGTGATACGGATTTATCTTCCTATTACATCATAAATCTCAAACCTTTGAAAAGTTCAAAGAGTTCAAGGCTTCGGTTGAGAACCAAACTTATAGGAAGATTAAACGGATTCGATATGATCGAGGTGGTGAGTACCTCTCAGATGAATTCAATGAATATCTTAAAGAGAATGGAATTATCTCCAATCTTACTCCTCCTGGAACTCCCCAACTTAATGGTGTTGCTGAAAGATGCAACAGGACTATCATGGATATGGTCTGTTCAATGATGAGCAAAGCACATTTACCACTTAGTTTCTGAGGATATGCAGTAGAGACTGCAATATATATCCTGAATAAGATTTCTAGCAAATCCATATCTAAGACTCCTCATGAGCTCTGGTATGGAACCAAACCTAGTGTTAATAACTTGAGGTTTTGGGGTTGCTTGGTCCATGCTCTCGTGAGTGTTACTTCATTGACTATGTTAAAGATGGTATTGGATACCAGCTTTATGACCCTGAGACTCAAAAGGTTTTTGTCTCTAGAGATGTGAAATTTCTGGATGATGATTTCCTTAAAGGTCAAGACAAAGATAAAGTAGAGAAACTCATTGAATCCTCTGAGGATTCTGAGCTTCCTGAACCAGAAACTGAAGAGATAAATAAAGATGAAACACTCATACCTCTTCGAAGAAGTTTTAGGATGGTTGCACCACCTGAAAGGTATGGATTCCATGTGTCAAGTGAAACTGACAATGATCCTGCTTCATTTGATGAAGCACTCACGGATCATGACATGGATAGATGGATGCTAGCAATGAAGTTAGAAATTGACTCCATGCATAAGAATGGTGTATGGACCGTAGAGGATCCACCTAAAGGGGTAAAACCCATTGGGTGTAAATGGATCTTCAAGAGAAAGAGGGGACCTGATGAGAAAGTAGAGATTTTCAAAGCACGGCTCGTAGCCAAAGGCTACACACAGAGAGAAGGTATCGATTATGATGAGACGTTCTCTCATGTGGCTATGTTTAAATTCATCAGGATACTGCTAGCTATAGCTGCATATCTTGACTACGACATCTGGCAGATGGATGTCAAGACAGCTTTCCTCAATGGATACCTAGAGGAGGATATCTATAATTGAGGATGGCAAAGTATGCAAGCTGAAGAAATCCATCTATGGGCTCAAGCAAGCTTCTCGTAGCTGGAACATCGGATTTGATGAAACCACAAAGAGTTATGATTTTGTGCAGAATCCTGATGAACCTTGTGTGTACAAGAAGCTTAGTGGGAGCACCATAGTGTTCATCGTACTTTACGTAGATGACATCCTTATCATTGGGAATGATACAGGGATGATGATCAGTGTGAAAATTTGGCTATCCCATACCTTTGAGATGAAAGATCTTGGAAAAGCCTCTTACATCTTAGGTCTGAAGTTGTTCAAAAACCGAGAAAAGATGATATTGGGATTGTCACAACATGGGTACATTAAGATGATTCTTGAACGATTCTGTATGAATAGTTCCAAGAAAGGTCTCCTTCCCTTAAGACATGGTATCCACCTGTCTAAAGGGATGGCTCCTCAAACTGTTGAGGAAAAGAAAGCCATGGCTGGATTACAGATTGGTCTATGGAGATGGTGATCTCCAAGTCTTGAGATATACAGATTCAGACTTCCAAACGGATATAATGATCGAAAGTCGACATCAGGGTTTGTATTCTTGTTGAACGGTGGTGCCGTGAGCTGGAGAAGCAAGAAGAAGGACACTACAACAGATTCAACAACAGAAGCCGAGTACATTGCTGCATCAGATGCTGCAAAGGAGGTGGTGTGGTTGCGTAAGTTCATCCTGGAGCTTGGCGTAGTTTCCTCTGATACTCCCATCCTGTTACTCTGCGATAACAAGGGAGCCAATGCCCAGGCGAAGGAACCCAGATGGCATCAAAAGAGCAAGCACGTGGAAAGGAAATACCACATCATTCGGGAGATTCAAAAGCGTGGTGATATCATCATCACCAAGGTGGCCTCTGCCAACAACATTGCTGATCCTTCTACCAAAACTCTGACACAGAAGGTTTTCGACCAGCATGTAATGAGTATGGGTTTAAGGATTGTTCCTGAATGGTTATGAGGGCTAGTGGGAGATTGTTAGCCATGTGAGACTGAGGCGAACCATTTCTACAATAAATATTATTGTAATATATGATTTATCAATAAACGTTATTGATTGTTTTCACTCCCTTTCTGAGATTAAATGTATGAATGCACTATAAGTTCCCTCTGTACAATAAGGGTTATGTACCATGGCCAACTTGATAACCATACAATTGTTGATTCATTGATTGAATCATAGAGGCTGGTACTTGGATGAATATCTAAGGAGTTAGATAGAGGACTCATCAAGCACCATAAAATGATTATTAAGTGATGATCTCCAGCCTGAGTAGGATATGGCAATCCTTTCTCATTTGGTTGATATCTGACCGACCTCTTGATGCAGGTCCTCTGCATGGGAATAGTGATTCAGAGGTGTCAGATTAGTTGAGTCAAAGGGTTCACTTAACGAGATCGAGATAACCAAAGACCTATGTTGAATGTTGTCACAACATAGGCACACATCCTCTGACCAAAGACAGATGTGTTACTATATGTCTAAGTGTGTACATTTGGCAGACCAATAGGTTGATGACCTAACCAAGGTCTATATACCGGCGAGCTGGTGTGCATGTAAGGACATGTGAGTAATACGATCTCTCAAAGGGATCATACAGGTTCACATGTGAACCGGAAGACATGAGCTCATTCATGAGGTATTGGGACCGATCAAATTCCATGCAGGGTCGTCGTGCTTTGGAACCATGATAAGAATTTGAAGGTATGATATATGCTTTGAGAAAGCATACGATCGATACCAATTCCCAATGACCAAGATTGAGAAACTTGATTATTTAACCCTAAAGAAGACAGTATATAATTGATCTACATCTTTGGATTTCATCATAGGTCTTCCAGTATGCAGGATGTATAGGTGTTGGGAATATCAGAGGGTGATGTGATCATAAACGATTGTAAAACCATGACGCTTCCATTCTGAGGGAGTGATGAAACAGGTTTGGATTTTAGTGACTCCTCTCAGTAGAGAAGTGACCCGTAAAGGATATGGTTAGATCCTCAAGCGCATCACGGAAGCGTGAGCGTCGTATCGAATACGACGAGGAGCGACTAGTCGGACTAGTTGCTCGATGCAGCGGAATTTAAAAAAAAAATATTACGACGAAACCACGTGATCCAAGAACACTTCTCGGATCGTTTCATCTAAACCACAAACAAGTAATAGGATTACCTCTGGAAGCTTGGTTGCGATCGAGTCTCTAAACGAAGAGACCTCCTGTCTCAAGTCCGATCCGACGGAGGAGACGCTTGCGAGCGCGGGGATGAACCGCGTGCTTCTCGCAATCCATGTTGATGATCCAAGTGGCGGATCTCCTGATCTCGACACACGAGATCCGACATCTTCTTCACGAGCGAGGCGCACTGAAGAAGACGGAGATCCACGAGCAGAAGAACGGGCAGCATAACGACAATGCTGCGGCGATGGAGAACCTCTCCATGGCATCCATGGTGGACGGCCATGAGAAGGAGAGAGAGGGTTGACCTCTAAAGAAAAAGAGAGAGGGAGAGAGAGATGCTTATCAAGCATTATGTGTGTAAAAAGAGAGCCAAGAGTGCCTCTCTATTTATAGGGTTTTGGGATCCATGGTTCTCAATCCATGTGTCATGTAAAATCAATGGTTGAGATTGATTTATGATAATCCAATGGTCAAGATTGTTGTTGGTAAAAGCCAACAACTTGTGATTTAATTTTGATTAAATATATTTGATAAATCAAATATATATTAATACCAAATTAAACCAACTAAATAAGGAGTGGAAAAACAAATGAGAGCCTCCTTCCCTATTGGGAGGAGTGGACGGCCACCAATTCCATAAAAGAATTGGTGTCGCCCCCCTCTTCCCATATGGGGAGGGCAATCCCATGGATTCCCATGGGATTGCATATCTCCTTGTTTTTCTCTCAACTTATTTTCCAACAATTATTCACCAAAAAAATAATTCTCAATTAATTTTGGGAATATTGCAATCTTGACATTGGAATATTGTGAATCACATTCACAACCCAAAACAAAATGTAATTTACATTTTCAATTAATTAAACAATGTGTATCCAATACACATTAATAATTAATCTACTAATATAAATTATATTTAACTCTCTCTAATACATTATAAATCACATTTATAATATATTATGAATAATTGGATATTACTATCCACATTATTCTTATCCTTGATAATTAAATCATATTTAATCATCTTGGATCTCTTTATCTCATGTGTTCAAATAATATGAATCACATTCACATTATTCACATCTTTGATAATCAAATCACATTTAATTATCTAAGATAACTGTCCTTATAATATGAATCAAATTCATATTATTCATGATAATTAAATCACATTTAATTATCCATTTTCTCAATGCTCGGATACATATATCAACAATAGAATTATCCATGAACTCTTTCAAGGATAATGCGCTTTCTCCGCGAATACTTGGAGATAAGGACAGGGCGATTGTATTGTTCCACGTATAGTGACATGGATATTGAGATCACATCTCAAATCCAGATCTCGGGCCTCCCATAGATGCTTGATTAAATCAAGACCACAAATCTAATCTTCTCATTGAATATGAATCACATTCAGATCAATGTCCAACATTTGGACTAAGATCAGATTACTTCTCTACCGAGAGGAGTCACTAAAATCCAAACCCGTTTCATCACTCCCTAGGAATGGAAGCGTCATGGTTATACAACCGTTTATGATCACATCACCCTCAGGTATTCCTAATACCTGTACATCCTGCATACTGGAAGACTCAGATTAAACCCGAAGTATTGGATCAACTTTATACTGTCTACTTCAGGGTTTTATCAGTAAGTTTCTCATTCGATCATTGGGAGTCGGTATTGATCATATACTTTCCAAAAGCATATATCATACCTAGGTCTTGATCATATACTTTCCAAAAGTATATATCAAACCAACAAATTCAGTCAAGCTTCCAAAGCGAGACGACCGTGCGCACGGAATTTGATTCTTCCCAATATCTCATGAGTGAGCTCATGTCTTCCGGTTCAGTAGTGAACCTGTATGATCCCTTTGAGAGATCGTATTACTCATATGCCCTTATATGCACACCAGCGCGCTGGTGTATAGACCTTGATTAGGCCATCAACCTATTGGTCTGCCAAATGTACATACTCAGACATATAGTAACACATCTGTCTCCGGTCAGAGGATGTGTGCCTATATCATGACAGCATATGATATAGGACTTTGGTTATCTCGATCTCGTTAAGTCAACTCTTTGACCTAACTCATCCGACACCTCCGAATCTCTATTCCTATGCAGAGGACCTGCATCAAGAGGTCGGTCAGATATCAACCTAAATGAGATAGGATTGCCATCTCCTACTCAGGCTGGAGATCATCTCTTAATAATCATTTGACGGTGCTTGATGAGTCCTCAATCTAACTCATTAGATATTCATCTAAGCACCAGCCTCTATGATTCAATAATTGAATCAACAGTTGTATGATTATTAAGATGGCCATGGTACATAACCCTAATTGCACTAAGGGACCTATTATGCAAATTATGTATTCTTCATTTCAGATCAAGGAGTGAATTGCAACAACATTTATTGCATAATGGCTCGCCGTGGGCTCGCATTTCCAACAATCTCCCACTAGCCCAAAGAGCCATTAATGGGCTAATCATTTAAACCTACACTCATGTGACAATCATAGGCTATTTAGAAAATAGCTAGGTAAGCTGATCAGTCACTCTGTTCTCAAGAAACTACGCCAAGTCCTTTTACGGCACTTGCATATCTCCTAGTAACAGTGATCGCATCCAATGCGAACGTTGCATCTCATGCAACCGATGCTCAATTTTGTTGGTTATAGTGTCCTTGACACTACATCTTATTAATTATCATAACCAGTATTCCCATAATCCTTATTAGAATACCTTCATTCCTAGAGATCTCTATCTCCTAAGGTAACTGCAGTCAAGACCCTTATAGATCACTATCTACAAGATCTTAAACTTTTGAAGATAAGACTTTGAGATCACTATCTCCAAGTTTCATCATCTTTGAAGATATTGTTATTACTGCAATCAAGTGTTTTATCTCCATAGCAGGATTAGTAACGGTCTACTACTCCCACTGCATGGCAGACATCTGGCTTTTGTACACATCTAGCATATACCCAGCTTCTCATAACTGATGCACAAGTGCAAGCAGTTCTAGCATTCACTTCCTCAACTCTTTGAGATGCTATCCCTCTAGATAGGTCACTACCACATCTTAAGGGAAGGAAGCTTTTCTTGGAATTGTCCAGAAAATGAAATAAGTCCTAGGTGTACTACTAATGCGACAGTCCCAATACCCTCTTCTCTTTGCTTCTGAACGACTTCAGAATTAAGATCTAAGAGGTATCCTTGAAATCGTATCTCAAGGTATGGAACAACCAAATTATAAAACACTTATCATTTATTCTTATATGATTAGAATAATATCTACATTTAGCATGATGAATACAATGGCACTCCCACTAAGCTTCGCATGGTTCATCAAGATTTTATCTGAAATCACAACATTTATGATTTCATCAAATCTTATGTTCCATCTATAAGAAACTTATTGGAGTCCAAAGATGGAGTTCTTCAGCTAGCACACCTTGCTTTCCTCAACCATGAAGCCCTGGGGCTACTTCATATGAATATCCTTAGAGAGGTATTCATAGAGGAAAGCAATCTTGACTCACATCATGAAGAAGTCATAGTCAAGTTGTGTAGCTATAGTTAGCAATATTCTGATGGGTTAAAGCAAGGTCACTGGAGAGCAAGTCTCATCGCGAGCGATGTCTTCTCTTCGGTGTGTAGCTCATGACTACGAACCGTGCTTTGAAGGTCTCTACCTTATCATCAGGTTCCCTCTTTCTCTTGAAGATCCATTTACATCTTAATGGGTCTGACCCATATAGGTGGATCCTCGAGGGTCCATATACAACACTTGTATATGAAGTCTACATTAGACTTTTATTGCTAACATCCATCTTTCCATGTCATTATCCTCAGGAGCTTCATCACATGAAGTCCGATCATTTTTAGATTTAACCAACACATGGAATCCATCCTCAAACTTATTTGAAGAGGTATTAGTGTTTCATCTTTAATTGTCCTTTCAGTTTCCAATATCAGGAGCCTCATTATCTTTTCAAGATTAAATGAGTTCCTTCACTTCATTTTCATCTTGATTCTCAAGAGAGTCATCCTATGAGAATCATATTCTCAAAGATTAGATCTTTTAAGAATCTCAAGGTCATAAAGTAGGTATCCAATACCATCCTTTATTTTCCTAATGAAGTAGCACTCTCTAGTGCCAGATTCCATCTTAATCACATGGAACCTTATTAAGGATATATAATGCAGTCTCTACCACATATATATACCTGGAAACTAAGAGATAATTATGTTATGATTAATCATTGATCAAATCATGTCACACATGATCAATTGTATCTCCCTACAACTCTATTGAGTTAAGGTTCATTAGGAGGATTGAGACAGGAATGATATTCATATCTCCATAAGGTATTTCTTGAATTCATCTAATAGGTACAGGCTACCTTGGTTAGATCAAATTCATTTCATCTTCCCTCAAACTTTGGTTCTAAACCAAAATTACGAAATCTTTGAACATTTCAAAGGTTTCTTAGGTGAAGAGAAGAAATCTCATATCATACAAAATCATTAACAGATATCACATATCCATAATGTTTACTATGATATATATGATCTGCACACATCAATATGTATGAGATCCTTAATACCTTGACACCTTACACCTTTCCCAAGGAAGGGTGTATTGGACATTTTTACTTTGAATACAATATTCACAAGTATGTGAGATTTGAATCTTTAGACAATCTAAAGTTTCATGTCTTACCAGTCCATTGATTTCATCAACAGACATATGTCCAAAATTTGATGTCAGATCATTGTCAAATGATCTTTATCTTCCTATTGATCTTTTAAAGGTTTAATTTTCAGTATTAGAAATCTTAATGAACCATTCAATAATTTTCTAATTTAATAGAGTCCTCTAGATTTTAGATTACTATATGAAATATTTCCATCATAACTCTTTATGATAGATTTATTACAGAATTCATGTTCATATCCAACAATTAGAAATAAACAATGAGTGTATTCTAATATCTAGGTCATAGAGACATTCTCTAAGACTAAGGGCTCCCACTGAAAATATGAAGTCTATTGATCTCATGGAAATTGTTGCAACACTTGCATCACTTTCAACATGGATGACCAATAAACCTTAAGATCAAATTTCTAATACATATGCAACCAATTGCAAGTGTCATTAGAAAATTTGAGATACAATTATTAGACTTTATCTTATCAAATAAGTAAGTCAATATCAATGATTATATGTAGATTATACTGATGCTCCATCCGAGTCCTTTTCTGAGGATTCTAGACAGACTGGATAGTCATACTATCAACACATCAACTTATTGCAGTATTGGCATTCATCAAACTCTTTGGATGTCATATGGTCCAACCCATGCTTCCACTGCGCTCCCTTTGTCTATAAACAACCTTTGCTCAAGACCAAGGATCTCTTATGTTAAAATCAAAAATTTCAATATAAGAGTATTTCAACATTTATACAAGCTTCATTTAAGTTCATATAATATGAATATTATGAAGCTTCATGAATGACTAGAGTATAGACAGTAGAATGATGACACTCATCATCTACATCCACCTAAACTCTTTGAAGCATCGGTTCAGGTAGGTATTCAAACAATTTGAATACATTATCTCTAATAGAGCTACCATTCTACATGATGTAGAGAACCATGTCATTCATGATTAAATGTCAAGAGCACATATATATGTCAGAATATCTTTATTGATTTTATAAGGATTAATTTGATAATTACGATCATCATCGACATGTCACTTCAAAAGTACATTCGATAAGATCAAGACTTATAGAGACATACAAACCCTAGGGTTTTAGTCCTATTGTCTTATTTAATTATCACTTCTCATTATTATGAGAAATCTTGCACATTGCAACCACATACATTATGTGTCCAATCGCAAGTACAATATCTAGATCAAAGGGTCCAATCCATGATATTCTACTGGTTATTAATGAGTATAACATTGAGTGGGTTTAATGAAGGATTATCTGAAATAAGTAATTTGCATAAGGGTATATATTTATATATATACACATATTATACTTTGATTTAGGATTTTTTATATCAAAGTTGTCTTGCCATGTCAACAATGAAAGTTCATTCCCTTAATCACTTTCAATGTAAGAGATATACTTACCATTATATCTCAGCAAGATCTGGGATCTCCTCTTTATCTTTGTTACATCCCAATAATATGAGAAACTGCAACTCCAATAAAGAGAAGCGGGAACACATTCCGCCTTGCAAGTCCAACTTGCATTTCCCAATTCGGTCTTTAACACCCGGGCCCACCACCCCTAAGGTGATGTTGACCCGTCGTTAATTGAACCAACCGTCAACAGGAATAGAACTCACTATGCGCAATCCAATATCGCCCCAATAATATGAGGATCCGATATTGGGGTCACTACGCATACGGCCTTACTCTTTCGAGAAGCAAAGAGTCCGATCCAGATGCGCTTGTATATAGGAGCTGTCACTACGTACAGGCGTCTCCTATATACAATCCCTGGCGATGGAAACCCTTCGCCTTGACGGGAGACCATGGATGTCACTTTTGTGATCCTCCACCTCTTATTCAAATTTAATTAATTACTATGAATCACATTCATATAATTAATTCTTCCAAGGGAATTATTAACTCTAATCATATTAGAGTATTCTTAATTGGATATAGTTAACTTAATCATATTAAATTAATTATCAATCCAATTCAATCAATCAAACTTAATTTTATGCTTGAATATATATGATATTATTCTCAAAGTACGTATTAATTCGTATTTTAATAATTAGAAAAATACATCATAATCCCTCGGACATTATCCCGGCCCTACCCGCTGTCATGGCCAGTACCGACGGGAGTGGGGCAGACCACATACGTTGCAACCCGCTGACCAGCGATCCCCGACTAGACACCATATCCACTTCGGGAAAGGATAATGCCAAATTGATTATTTTGTACTTGAGATGATCATCGGTTCTTCAATCGAAATTATACCATATAGTAATCAAAACAATTTTGATTTTAAGGAAATTTGCTAGGCAAATTCCCAAGTCCTATTCAAGCAAGAAGTTTGATGATTGTAATTCCAATTAAGGTTTAGATCAAATCTAATCAACTAATTTGTTGGGGCCAAGTCAATTAGGCAAATAATCATGTTTCAATATTTCACAAATATTTTTCAAGATTATTTCACGAAATTAACAATTAATTTCACTAATTGACAATCACTTGGTTCTAGATTAGGAAAGCAATTTCAGCAGTGACCCCTACTTACTAAAATTGGCATATCTCAATCATATTAAATCCAAATTAAGCAAAGTCAATTTTTAAAGTTTGCTAATTTGATTTAGGACAGAACCTAAGTGATGTTTCACGCATTTCGAGGCAAGTCTAAACAGTAATTAACATTTTAATCACGTTCAGATTCACAGTTCCCGCAACAGTGCATACATGTTCATTAAAACGACCATATCTCGAGCATACGAAATCCGATTTACGCAAACTCAGATCCTATGGTTTCCTTATTTAATGGGGAACATAATCCAAGTATAAAATTCGTGTTTAAACAATTTAAACAGTGCCGAATTTATTTACTAAACAGAACTGCGAAATCAAATGCGATGAAAACTTTCGCGACCTTAGTGAACCCAAGTCGTCCTTGGTTAATGAATCACTATTCGAAACCATCGACCTAAGGCTCTGATACCACTTGAAGGATATGGTTAGATCCTCAAGCGCATCACGGAAGCGTGAGCGTCGTATCGAATACGACGAGGAGCGACTAGTCGGACTAGTTGCTCGATGCAGCGGAATTTAAAAAACAATTATTACGACGAAACCACATGATCCAAGAACACTTCTCGGATCGTTTCGTCTAAACCACAAACAAGTAATAGGATTACCTCTTGAAGCGTGGTTGTGATCGAGTCTCTAAACGAAGAGACCTCCTGTCTCAAGTCCGATCCGACGGAGGAGACGCTTGCGAGCGCGGGGATGAACCGCGTGCTTCTCGCAATCCATGTTGATGATCCAAGCGGCGGATCTCCTGATCTCGACACACGAGATCCGACATCTTCTTCACGAGCGAGGCGCACCGAAGAAGACGGAGATCCACGAGCAGAAGAACGAGCAGCATAACGACAATGCCGCGGCGATGGAGAACCTCTCCATGGCATCCATGGTGGACGGCCATGAGAGGGAGAGAGAGAGAGGGCTGACCTATAAAGAAAAAGAGAGAGGGAGAGAGAGATGCTTCTCAAGCATTATGTGTGTAAAAAGAGAGCCAAGAGTGCCTCTCTATTTATAGGGTTTTGGGATCCATGGATCTCAATCCATGTGTCATGTAAAATCAATGGTTGAGATTGATTTATGACAATCCAATGGACAAGATTGTTGTTGGTAAAAGCCAACAACTTGTGATTTAATTTTGATTAAATATATTTGATAAATCAAATATATATTAATACCAAATTAAACCAACTAAATAAGGAGTGGAAAAACAAATGAGAGCCTCCTTCCCTATTGGGAGGAGTGGACGGCCACCAATTCCATAAAGGAATTGGTGCCGCCCCCCTCTTCCCATATGGGGAGGGCAATCCCATGGATTCCCATGGGATTGCATATCTCCTTGTTTTTCTCTCAACTTATTTTCCAACAATTATTCACCAAAAAATAATTCTCAATTAATTTTGGGAATATTGCAATCTTGACATTGGAATATTGTGAATCACATTCACAACCCAAAACAAAATGTAATTTACATATTCAATTAATTAAACAATGTGTATCCAATACACATTAATAATTAATCTACTAATATAAATTATATTTAACTCTCTCTAATACATTATAAATCACATTTATAATATATTATGAATAATTGGATATTACTATCCACATTATTCTTATCCTTGATAATTAAATCATATTTAATCATCTTGGATCTCTTTATCTCATGTGTTCAAATAATATGAATCACATTCAAATTATTCACATCTTTGATAATCAAATCACATTTAATTATCTAAGATAACTCTCCTTATAATATGAATCAAATTCATATTATTCATGATAATTAAATCACATTTAATTATCCAATTTCTCAATGCTCGGATACATATATCAACAATAGAATTATCCATGAACTCTTTCAAGGATAATGCGCTTTCTCCGCGAATACTTGGAGATAAGGACAGGGCGATTGTATTGTTCCACGTATAGTGACATGGATATTGAGATCACATCTCAAATCCAGATCTCGGGCCTCACATAGATGCTTGATTAAATCAAGACCGCAAATCTAATCTTCTCATTGAATCTGAATCACATTCAGATCAATGTCCAACATTTGGACTAAGATCAGATTACTTCTCTACTGAGAGGAGTCACTAAAATCCAGACCCGTTTCATCACTCCCTAGGAATGGAAGCGTCATGGTTATACAACCGTTTATGATCACATCACCCTCAGGTATTCCTAATACCTGTACATCCTGCATACTGGAAGACTCAGATTAAACCCGAAGTATTGGATCAACTTTATACTGTCTACTTCAGGGTTTTATCAGTAAGTTTCTCATTCGATCATTGGGAGTCGGTATTGATCATATACTTTCCAAAAGCATATATCATACCTAGGTCTTGATCATATACTTTTCAAAAGTATATATCAAACCAACAAATTCAGTCAAGCTTCCAAAGCGAGACGACTGTGCGCACGGAATTTGATTCTTCCCAATATCTCATGAGTGAGCTCATGTCTTCCGGTTCAGTAGTGAACCTTTATGATCCCTTTGAGAGATCGTATTACTCATATGCCCTTATATGCACACCAGCGCGCCGGTGTATAGACCTTGATTAGGCCATCAACCTATCGGTCTGCCAAATGTACATACTCAGACATATAGTAACACATCTGTCTCCGGTCAGAGGATGTGTGCCTATTCATGACAGCATATGATATAGGACTTTGGTTATCTCGATCTCGTTAAGTCAACTCTTTGACCTAACTCATCCGACACCTCCGAATCTCTATTCCTATGCAGAGGACCTGCATCAAGAGGTCGGTCAGATATCAACCTAAATGAGATAGGATTGCCATCTCCTACTCAGGCTGGAGATCATCTCTTAATAATCATTTGACGGTGCTTGATGAGTCCTCAATCTAACTCATTAGATATTCATCTAAGCACCAGCCTCTATGATTCAATAATTGAATCAACAGCTGTATGATTATTAAGATGGCCATGGTACATAACCCTAATTGCACTAAGGGACCTATTATGCAAATTATGTATTCTTCATTTCAGATCAAGGAGTGAATTGCAATAACATTTATTGCATAATGGCTCGCCGTGGGCTCGCATTTCCAACAACCCGATCTTAGTCCAAGTATTGGACATTGGTCTGAATGAGATTCAGATGCAATGAGAAGATTAGGTCTACGGCCTTGATTCAATCAAGCATCTGTGGGAGGTCCATGAGATCTAGATTTGAGATGTAATCTCAATATCCAAGTCACTATATGTGAAACAATACAATCGCCCTGTCCTTATCTCCAAGTATCTGCGGAGAAAGCACATTATTCTTGAAAGGGTTCAATAATAATTCCATAGTTGAATTATATCTAAGCATTGAGAGATTGATAATTAAATGTGATTTAATTATCTTGATGCATGTGGATATTTATCCAATATAATTAAATGTGATTTAATTATTGTGGATAAGAATAATATGGATAGCAATATCCAATTATTCATATTATATTATAAATGTGATTTATAATGTATTAGAGAGAGCTTAATATGATTTATATTTGTTGATTAATTATTAATGTGAATTGGATTCAAATTGTGTAATTAATTGAAAATATAAATCACATTTTACTTTGGGTTGTGGATGTGATTCACAAATCTTCATTGGCAAGATTGCAATATTCTCAAAATAATTATGACTTATTTTTGTAGAATAATTTACAACAACAATTGTTGTTAATATCATGGAGATTACAAAAAGATTACAAGAGATCTCAAGA